>RJWJ010041503.1:0-13439 GCA_004363605.1 Indri indri | reverse complement strand
ATCCAGCAATCCCATTACTGGGCATCTACCCAAAAGAACAGAAGTCGCTCTATGAAAAAGACACCTGCACCCGAATGTTTATAGCAGCACAATTCACAATTGCAAAGATGTGGAAACAACCCAAGTGTCCATCAATACATGAGTGGATTAATAAAATGTGGTATATGTATACCATGGAGTACTATTCAGCTTTAAGAAACAATGGTGATATAGCACCTCTTGTATACTCCTGGATAGAACTGGAACGCATTGTACTAAGTGAAGTATCCCAAGAATGGAAAAACAAGCACCACATGTACTCACCATCAAATTGGTATTAACTGATCAACACATAAGTGTACATATAAGAATAACATCTATTGGATGTCGGGCAGGGGGGAGGGGGGAAGAGGAGGAGGGGACGGGTATATGCATACACAAAGAGTGCAATGCGCACCGTCCGAGAGATGGACATGCTTGAAACTCGGACTCGGGGGGGAGGGGAGGTAAGGGCAACATACGTAACCTAAACATCTGTACCCCCATAATATGCTGAAATAAAAAAAAATAGGGATACGTGATTGTATGTATTCAATGACTACAACAATATAAAAATGTAAATGTCAAAATAATTACAAGGAATTTCCCTTCTCCCCCAGATTTTACATTATCTTGTTTTTTTTATAATTTAAATAACATTTTTAGAAGACAAACATAAATAACATATAATACTATATAAAAATCAAAAATTATAGAAACAATTTTGATGCTGGCTTTCAGTCTAATTTTCTACCTGAAACTGAACCCTTACAGTGATTGCTGTTACATTACAGAATCCAGGAATCATGGTGCTCCACCATCTGGTCTGTGCCATCTCTTTAATCAATATTTATGAATTTACTTTGCAGGGGTTTTAAGAGTCATTATACCTTATAGAAGTTTTTTTAAAAGAAAATAATTTTATCAACATTATTGATACTCACGTATGAGCCTTTTCCATAGGGCAACAGCTATTTTATATTGGGAACAATTTCTCGAGATGATGGTGAAGCTGTATTTTAGGATGGATTTACATATTCCATTTAAAGAACTGTAGCCTGGAGAGGGATTGTATCGAAGTCCCAGACACATGCCTCCCCAAAAAATCACTGGAGCAAGACTCCCGATAAGCTCCCAATGACTTCAACTCTTTCTGCAAGTTGGAAGACCTCCAAAATCTCTAGCCCTTAGGACTTTCACAAGGTCCAATCACATTTCCAAATATATTTCTACTGGCATGATTTGCTTTCATCTCAAACTCAATATGCCTAAAATGGTCCCAATGGACTCTTCTGATGTTTTTGACATCAGTACCCACTATCTGAGTCACTTAAACTCCGAAAGTCAGAAAATCTCTCTCTCCTACCACATACATATAATCAGTTAGCAAGGCCTGGCTTTCTTGATATTGAGTCTTGGATCATAACCCTTCTCTTTTCTTTTCTCTGCCTTCATGCTTATTCAGGTTTACCATTACTTCAAAAGTCTCCTAAATGGTCTCTCTGCCTCTATCTCTTTATCCTTGCCCAATTCCATTGTTATGTGAAAGTGTCTAGGGTGCCAATTTGGTCATGCAACTCCCCAGGGCACTAAAAAACTTTCTGTACATTCCTCATTACCAGCTGGATAAAATTAGCTACAGTATTCAAAGCCCTCCATAATTTAGAGCCTACTTTTCTATCCTGATTCTCTCAAGACTGCTACATCACTCAACTACAAGAGCACTATTCACATAATATACATCTCCAGAATAGGTCTCCAGTAGGTTGCAACCACACGACGCAGTGTGAATGGTGTTCCCTATGGTTGTGCGACATAGGGCTCTGTAGCCCTATTCTCTCTCATACCAGTCAGAAAAATTCTATTCTCTGAAAATGCCCTGTCAGCCTTTGTATCTTTGCACCATTTTTGTCTAGCAAGTGTTGCCCACTTGTTAATACCCAGCACAAATCCCTCCTCTAGGAAACTTTTCCTGATTTCCCTAATCCTTTTCCTCTTTTCTGGTATAACTCCAGCTACCTTTGTTATGTTCATGTATTAAGATATGTCAGAATTGGACACCTCTGATTGAATGAAATAATTTGTGTGTAGCTCAGTAACATGCAAAACTAATCTGTGGTGATAAAAATAAGAATACCTCTTGCTTTGAGTAGGGGGATTGCCAGGAAAGAGGCAAGAGGGAACTTTTTTCTCCAGCTTTGTTGAGATGTATTTGACAAATAAAAATTATGTATATATATAAGGTACACAAAATGATAGTTTGATAAACATATACATCGTGAAATGATTACCACAATGAAGCTGATTAACATATCTATTACCACACATAATTTTTATTTTTTTTGTTGTTGCGGTGAGAACATTTAACATCAATTCTCTTAGCACATTCCAAGTATACAATACTGTATTATGAACTATAGTCATCATACATACATTGGATCACCAGAATTTATTCATCCCACATAAGTGACATTTTGTACCCTTTGACCAACATCTCCTTGTTGCTCCTACCCCCAGCCCCTGACAACCACTGTTCTTACTCTCTGCTTTTATGAGTTCGACGTATTAAAATTCTAAGTATAATTGAGATCAGCAGTATTTGCCTTTCTGTTCTTGGCTTATTTCAAATAACAGAATTTCCTTCTTTTTTAATGCTGAATAATTTTCATACACACACACACAACATATATACCATATTTTGTTTATCCATTCTGTTGTTGGACACTTACATTGATTCCATATCTTGGCTATTGTGAATAATGCTGCCCTGAACATGTGCATGCAAATGACTCTTTGACATACTGATTTCGTTCCCTTTGGTTATGTGTCCAGTAGTGGAATTGCTGGATCATATGGTAGCCATCCTAACCGGTGTGAGGTTATATTCACTGTGGTTTTGATTTGCAGTTCCCTAAGGATTAGTGATATTAAACACCTTTACATATAATTGCTGGCCCCTTACATATGTCTTCTTTTGAGAAACATCTCTTTAGATCCTCTGCCTATTTTTAAAATTGGGCTTTTGTTTTTTCATTACGGAGTTGAATACCTTATATGTTTTGGATATTAACCTCTTACCACATAATATGGTTTGAAAATATTTTCTCTAATTTCACAGGTTACCTTTTCCTTCTGTTGATTGTTTGCTGTGCACTTTTTAGTTTGATGTAGTACCCCACATGTCTATTTTTGCATCTGTTGCCTGTGCTTTTGGTGTCATATTCAAAAGATTGTTTCTCAGACCAATGTCAAAAAGCTTTTTCCTTATATTCTATTAGTTTTATAGTTTCAGGTCTTATGTATAAATCTTGTATCACAAGATTAAATTTGAGTTCATTTTTTATATGGCATGAGATAAGCGTCCAATTTTATTCTTCTGCATGTGAATATCCAGTTTTCCCAACATCATTTATTGAAGAGGCTATTTTTTCCAAACTCTATGTTTTTGTGTCTTGTCAAATATTAGTTGACCATGTATGTGTGGATTTATTCCTGGGCTCTCTATTCTGTTCTATTGGTCTATATGTCTGCTTTTATGCCAGTACCATTCTGTTTTGATTACTGTAGCTATGTATTAACAATATACTTTGAAATCAGGAAGTGTGATGCCTCCAAGTTTGTTTTTACTTAAGATTGCTTTGGCTACTCAGGATGTTTTGTGATTTCTTATGAATTTTAGGGTTGTTTTTTCTATTTCTATGAAAAATGCCATTGTAATTACGATAGGGATTGCATTGAATCTGGAGATGGCTATGGGTAGGATAAACATTTTAACAATATTATTGTTCTAATCCATCAACATAGGGTATGTTTTCATTTGTGTCTTCTTCAATTATTTTTGTAAATGTTTTATAATTCTCAATATACAGATCTTTACCTCTTTGGTTAAGTTTATTCCTAATTATTTTATTATTTTTGTTGCTATTGTGAATGGAATTGCTTTCCTAACTTTTATTTCAGATAGTTCACTGTTTGTGTATAGAAATGCAACATGTTATTGTATGTTGATTTTTTTATCCTGAAATTTTATTGAATTTGTTTATTAGATCTTACAGGTTTTTTTGTTGTGTCTTTAAGGTTTTCTACATATATGATCATGTCACCTGCAAACAGAGATAATTTTAAATTTTACTTTATCCTTTCTGATTTAGATACTTCTTTTTTTTTTTTTTTTTTTTTTTTTTTTTTTTTTTTTTTTTTTTTTTTTTTTTCTTTCTTGTCTAATTGTCCTGGCTAGGACTTCCAGCACTATGCTGAATAGTACTGGATAGTGGCGAGCATGGGCATCCTTTTCTTGCATGGGACCTTAGAGGAAAAGCTTTCCATTTTTCCAGATTGATTATAATGTTAGCTGTTGAATTTTCTTACGTGACCTTTATTGTGTTGAGGTAATTTCTTTTATACCTATTTTGTTGAGAGTTTTATTCATGAATGGATGTTGGATTTTGCTAAATGCTTTTTCTGCATCTATTGAGATTATCCTTTTTTTCATTTTGTTAATATAGTATATCATATTGATTGCTTTGCATATGTTTGACCATTCTTGCATCCCAGGGATAATCCCACTTAAGTCTTTCCATGTGCTGTTGAATTTAGTTTGTTAGTATTTCATTGAGGATTTTTGCATCTATGTTCGGTACACATTCTTCTCAAGCACACATGAAACATTCTCCAGGGATATTGGCCTATATTTTACTTTTCTTGTGTCTCCCTTTAGTAACAGGTTGATGCAAGCTTCCTAAAATAAATTTAGAAGCATCCTTTCTTCTATTTTTTTGGAAAGGTTTAAGACATATTTGTGTTTATTTTTCCTCAAATGCTTAGTAGAATCCACCATGAAGGAATCCTGGAGTTGCTGAGAATTTGATTACTGATTTAATTTCTTTTGTTTTTGGTCTGTTCAGGCTTCTCATTTCTTCTTCATTTGGTTTTGGTAGCTTGTATTTTCTAGAAATTTATCATTCCTTCTACACTATTCAATTTGTGATATAATTTTTCTTAATAGTCCTTTTATTTCTGAAGTATTCGTGGTGATGTGTCTTCTTCATTTCTGATTTCATTTATGAGTCTTCTCTATTTTTTTTTTTTTTTTTTTTTTTTTTTTTTTTTTTTTTTTTTTTTTTTTTTTTTTTTTTTTTTTTTTTTTTTTTTGGTTAGTCTAGCTGAGAGTTTGTGGAGAATGGGGTATTGATATTTTCTACTATTATTATATTGTTGTCTATTTATCTCTTTATTTTTTCATATTGGCTTTTTATTTTTAGATGCTTTGATATTGGGTGCATATATGCTTAAATTGTTGTATTTTTCTCTTGAATTGACCAATTTATTATTATATAATCATCTTCTTTGTCTCTAGTGACAGTTTTTGACTTGAAATCTATTTTGTTTGATATAAGTATAGCCACCCTTACTCTCTTTTGGTTGTCATTTGCATTGAATATCTTTTCTATCTCTTCACTTTCAGCTTATGTGTGTCATTAAAGATAAAGTGAGACTCTTATAGGCAACATATTGTTGGATCTTTGTGAGGTTTTTTTCCCTTCAGCTACTCTGTCTTTTGATTGGAGAATTTAATCCATTCACATATAAAATAATTATTTATAGATAAGGACTTACTCTTGCCATTTTGTTAGTTGTTTTCTGACTGTTTTGTAGTTTTTTTGTTCTTTTATTCCTCTTTCACTGTCTTTCTTTGTAATTTGATTTTTTATAGTGATATGCTTTGATTCCTTTCTCTTTTATGAATTTACTAGAGGTTTTTCTTTTATTTTTACTTCGAGGCTTACATTTAAAAACTTATAGTTTAACAGTCCATTTTAATAAGCTAATAACAACTTAACTTTAATCATATACAAAGACTTTACACTTTTTTTGTCCCCCTCACCACATTTTATGTTATTTATGTCACAATTTACATTTTTTATGTTATATATTTATTGTAAAATTATTGTATCCATAGTTATTTTTAATACTTTTACTTTTATCTTTTAACTTTTATGCTAGAGTTAAAAATAATTTACATACTGCTATTACAATATTGGAACATTCTGAAGTTGACAATATTCTTACCCTTACCATTGAGTTGTATACTTTCATATGTATTTACATTACTAATTAACATCCTTTTGTTTCAACTTGAAGAACTGACTTCAGCCTGTTTTGTAAGGCAGGTCTAGTGGTGATGAACTCCCTCAGCTTTTGTTTATCTGAGTAAGTCTTCCTTTTTCCTCCATTTCCCAAAACTAGTGTTGCTGGGTATAGTATTTTTGGTTGCCAGTTTTTTCTGTCAGCATTTTGAATATATCATCCTACTGTCTCATAGCCTGCAAAGTTTTCCTGAGAAATTTACCGGTCGCCTTATGGGGGTTGCTTTGAATTTGATGAGTTGCCTTTCTCTTGCTGCTTTCAAAATTCTCTTTTTCTTTGACTTTTGATCATTTAATTATAATGTGTCTTGATGTTATATCCTTTGGATTGATCCTGTTGGGAAACTTTTGAGTTTCTTGGACCTAGACATCTGCATTCCTCCCCAGGTTTGGGAAATTTCAGCCATTATTTCTTTAAATAGTATTTCCACTCATCTCTCTTTCTCTTCTCATTCTTAAATTCCCATGATATGTATATTGGTTTGCTTGATGGTGTCCTATAAATCTTGTAGGCTTTCTTCACTCTTTCTTCTTCATTCTTTTTTACTTTTTTCTCCCTTGACTGGTTAATTTCATATAACTGGTCTTTGAGTTCACAGACTCTTTCTTCTGCTTGATCAAGTCTCCTATTGAAGCTCTCTGTTGCATTTTTCAGTTCATTCATTGTATTTATCAACTCTAGATTTTCAATGTTTGATATTTTTTAAGATAATTTCTATCTTCTTGTTGAACTTCCAGTTTTGTTTTCCTGATTCTATCGAGTTGTCTATCCGTGTTCTCTTGTAGCTAGCTCACTGTGCTTCCTTAAAAAAAAATTATTTTGAATTCTTTGTCAGGCATTTCACAGATCTCCATTTCTTTAGGTTCATTACTGGAGCTTTATTAGTTTCCTTTGGTGGTGTCATGTTTTCCTGATTCTTTATGATCTGTGTAGCTTTGCATTGATGTCTATGCATCTGAAGGATCAAATGCTTCCTCTTGACTTTACAGACTGGTTTCAGTAGGTATAGACCTTCCAGGCTCATAAACTGATAGGATTATCTCCAGGATCTCAGTCAGGTTGGGCTAAAGTCAGATCATGTGGCTACTATTAGCTCCTCAGTAAGGTCCGTAGCTTCCAGGCCTGTTATGGGGAGAATAGGCAGGCATGGTTCCCACCTGGTCTCCAGCTGAATGGGACTACCTCCAGGACTATGGTTAGAGCCAGAACATGGGGCTGTTTCTGGTTTGGCAGTCAAGTCTGCAGATAGCAATCTGGTTACCAGGGAAATGGATGGGTGCGGCTCCCACTAGATCCCTGAGCAGAATTCTGCTGCATCCCTGGGCAGGCAGCACTGCCTCTGGACCATGATGAATGGGACCAGAGCCAGGTCACAGGACTAGTTTAGAGTACACAGTTGGGAAGTATATTGGTGGGCTTGTTATCAGGGATACTGAGAAGTGTAGCTCTCATGGGGTCCCTGGGAGGGCAGGTCTGCCTTCAGACTATGGTAAAGCATGGTTGAGCTGTGTCACAGGGCTGCTTTAGTATCTACAGTCAGGTCAAGTTGGGGGTGCCTATTACTGGGGTTGCAGCTGGGCAAGTTTCCTGCTGTGTCCCTGGCCAAGCAGAATTGCCCCTGGACAACAGCACAGAAAGGCTGGGATTTGGAACCAAATCACGAGGCTGATTCGGAGTCCAAAGCTGGGACTAAGGGCAGGAGACTTGCTCCCAGAGGCACAGACACATGTTGCTGGGTCCCTTAGGAGCAGTACTGACTCTGACTGTAGTAGAGTGGAGCTGGAGCTGAATCACAGTGCTGTTTCAGTATCCACAATCAGAACCAAGGTTGGCAGGCCTGTTATTGGGAGTATAGAAGGATGTGTCTCCTTCTGGGTCCCTGGGTGGGCAAGACTGATTTTGGGGTTGTAGTAGAGTTGGCTGGAGCTGAGTCACAGGGCCACTTCAGGATCCAAAGTTGGGTCCAAGGTCAGTAGTTCTATAACCAGGAGCACAGAGAGGTGTGGCTCCCCCTAGGTCTGTTGGCAGACCTGCTTCAGGACAACCTGCAGCCAAGTGGGACTAGAGCTGAGTCCATAGGGGAATAGAGTGACTTTCATTCAGCAATTAGGATGACATTTGGCAAGCCTGCCACCATGGTACATGCCTGCCTTCTTGAAGTAGCTTTCCTTAGGGCTTTATTCGGGTTTTTTAACCTTTTACCTGAATCTCGAAGCTCCCACAAAGGCACTATCGGGTCATTGTTTATGTGGGGGAATATGAGTTGCAGACCTCCTGTTTTCCCATCTTGCTGACATTGCTAAAAGGGAACTTTCTCCAGAAGTGTTTTTTAATCCTTCTGTGTTTTAGCACTATTTCTATAATCTTAGATAAGTTATTTTCTTCTACAGACTCAACAACCTGCAAAATGGAGGAAATATTAGCTATCCTCATACAACTTAGGGAAGATTAAACAAGGTCATAAATGGGATATAACTCATTTGTCATGGTTCCCAGCTCATCATAAGTGCTCCACACATATTAGCTGTAGTGGTGGAGGTGGTAGCTACTGCTGAGGAGATGGTTATGGTTTTTACTTACTAGGCTGGGAGGGTAGGGCCGGGGAGGAAGGGTCGTAGCAAAGCTCTGCCGTTTATAAGCTGCAAAGCCTTAAATTCTCTTTACCTTTCTGAGCCTTGGTTTCCTTTCCAATTAAATGACCAAATGGATAAGAAGATACTTTGTAGAGTAGGCGGGCTATATGTAAGGCTATATGTAAGGTAGCAACATCAGCATAAGCATCTGGATGACAGGGGTTTCACTCGCCTTTTATTATTCTCAGGGCCTTGCACTGCCACATGAATAAGTAGTGCTTAATCTACTATTATACAACCTACTATGAGTAAAACTTTGTATGAGTCCAAAGAGAAATGGAACATGGTTGTTATGTGCTTTTAGAGTTAGAAAAGATTTTAAAGATTGTTTCTATCAATGTCCTACCTCAACGTCACCTAAAGTTATACCCAGAGTAGAAATTGTTTTTACTCGCAATACTTGTGATACCAAATATGTGGGGGATTTTCTACACCAACATCTAGTTCTCCAATTTTCTAGACACCAACTGGGTGCTCTACAATCCAATTCAATTCTGACTATAACTATCCAGAGTTAGTGTCAGATTCCATAAGTTTAAGGACTCAGTCCCACTAGATTGCCCGTACTTTAAATACCAGTCTCAAGTCCAAGGTTTCCGCCTGTACTTCTGAGCAGCTGGTTATAAATGCAGGTTTCCCATGACCCCCTCCTCAGATTCAATAATTTACCAGACTGGTTCACAGAACTCAGGAAAGCACTTTATTCACTGTTACTCACTTCTCGTAAAGGATATTATAAAGGATTCAAATGAACGGCCAGATGAAGAAGTACATAGGGTGGGGTCTGGAAGTGTGTTGACAACAGGAGCTTCTGTCCCTCTGCAGTTGGGGTGCATCACCCTCCTGGCATATGGGTGTACTCATTAACCCAGAAGCTCTCTGAACTCTATTGTTTAGGAATTTTTATGGAGGTTTCCATTACATAAACATGATTGATTAAATCATTGGTCGTTGGCAATTAACTCCATTTCTAACTTCTCTTCTCTTCCTGGAAATGGAGGGGAGGAAGGTCAAAAATTCCACCTTGTTTTTTCTGGTTTGACCATCCTTTATCCTGAAGCTGTCTAGGCCTCCCAGCCACCAGTCATCTCATTAACATACAAAAGACATTCTTATAATTTCAGAGATTTCAACATGTGCCAAGAACCTGGACAAAGAGCAAATAAATATTTTTTTTATTATGCCACACAGGGTCATAAACATGCAGCAGCTGAAGTCACATCTGTATCCAAGCTTTCAGATTTCCCCTCCAGCCATCCTTTGCTGATTCTTCATATTAAGATCTCATAAATGAAAAACAAGGACACGTTTAAATGTTATTAATTTTTCAATGACCCAAAAACTTAGCAACTTAGTTAAAGAAATTGATGAAAAGTTTATCTAAAGACAGTGGAAGAGCTAGAAATAATGAATGCTGGAATTTAGCACCATTTTTCTATCATGTACTTTCTGCTGCAAAGGGCAGCAATCACTGTAGCTTCGAGCCTGGGTCTTGCTGGGAAGAGAAGGGTATGAACAATGACTGATATAGGATTAAGCAAGTGAGGTCAGACAGCGGGAGCTGGAGTAGAGAGAGGGAAGAGGTGAAGCCAGGCATCCTCTAGCTGGAAGGGCTAGTTTGCACTCACTCCTTCTGTCATTATCATCTCCATCTCCATCCTCCTTTCTGCTAACCCATCTGTCAGCCACTCACGTGTGTTAATACCACCCATCCATGCTAACACCCCTCAGGTGCTGGGAATTCTTTAAGCTGGGGGATTCTGTCATGTACATCTTTGAATCCTCCTTAACATCCAGTAATTCACTATTGAAGCTTGATGATGGTGAACAAATGGATAGATGAAAGATGGATGGATAGGTGGGTGGATGATAAAAAAGAAATAAATACTGACAGAAACTCAGAGGTAGTGAGAAAAGCATAACAACTTACTGCTCTGCCAACAAGGTTCAAGCATATTTTAGACTGACTTTTCGGAGATATCTTAGGTTCATTTTATTTTAATATCCTTTAATCCAGAGATTAGCAACAGATGGTTTATGGGCTAAATTCAACCTAAGCACCTGTTTTGTTTGCTCTTGTTGTCTTGGCCTACGGTTAATTAAAAAAGAAAGAAAGAAATGTATATTATATGGAATGCATTGCCAACATTTAAAAATTGAGAGATGTACCATTTTAAAAGAATCCAGATTTTTCTGGAAAATTCAGCAACAGTGGGCTTATCTGTCCATTCCCTTTGGATAGAGCAGGCACTGTTCTGCTTGACAGAACAGTAATAATAATAACAATAATCCTTGACAGTAATAATCCTTGACATAGATAAGTTGCTATTTACTACTCATGTTCAAAATTTTGAAAATCCTGACACACGCTTCTTGCTTACCTGTGTGGCCCCCTTAGGCTCCAGAATTTACAATGCTGGCCTTAGGCAGTAACACAGCCCTGCCCTCTCACTAGAGAGAAAAAGATCAAAGGAGAGAAATCTTAAGAAAGTAATAGTAACGGTAACATTTACTGAGCTTTAGCCATGCGTTATAAACTGTTCTATTTTACATACCCTCACAGTATACTCTATGAATCAGTACTATTCTTATCACCGTTTTATAGCTGAGGAAACTGTGAGGTAGCTGTTGGGTAACTTGCCTAAGGCTATGGTTTGTAAGTATTCATAATCCAGATATTTCTGCCTCCAAAGCCTATCATTGGAACCACTACACTGTCTTTGTACTCTTTCTTAACACATAAATGATGAAATCAGCACTATAATATGCTTTCTTCATCTCTTAGAAAAAGCAAATAAATATTGATTAACTACACTCAAGCAATTTTAAATTAGGCAGTCAGTTTTGAAGTGCTCCAAATCTTGCCTATTTGTGCTCATGTGGTGGTGGGCTGGCGTTAATAATATGCCTTGGTAAATTCCCTCAGCATTTGGTAGTTTGAAACATCCAACATACAGGTGGGAGGATGTGTATAGCAAAGAAGTAACATAAAATCTCTTTCTTTTCTTTTCAATTGAATTTATTGTAACATGTAGAAAATTCATTCTGAAAGATGGTGGGTTTCTTAAATGGTGGCTAATTCTGATGCATCTGCAAACACTTGACTCGTTGGGTACCCGAGCTCCTTCTGCAATCGTGTGTGCAGAAGGGGACATTATCGCTGAATTAGAGGAATTAGAGGCATCCAAGACTCACTGTTTCAGACACTCTGGCCCTCTTGCAGCATGGGAAGGTTTCTTTGCACTCCCTTTCAAGTTAATAGCTCCTGCATCTTACTCAAATACATTTCCCTGGTTTGATTTTTTTCCTGTAATGTTTCATTTTTTTTCTCAGTTATGCCCTCTAAAATTATTTTTAGAAATTCTCATCTAGAAAATCTCTACACCTACTCCCCACCATTATTATATATTATCTGTTATAATAGCAGACCTTGTTGATTGTTCCACGTTATGCTGAAGGCACACAAGGCCATGATCGAATTGTTTATATCAAGGGCTGTGCAGAGGAAACCAAAGCTTGTGTGGTGCACTGTCAGTGGTGTAGAAAGTTGCTTCATCCAAGGGATAATGAAGGCGTTCAGAAGCAATTGCTGCTTTGTTCTGTATGTGAATACTCTTACAAACACAGGTAAGATAAAAGAACATTTAGTAAACCTATTTATTGTAAATTTCATCGCCATAAACCTTCTCGGGAGTCATAACCCGAGCAGCAGTTTGGCCAAATGGGGACAAACGATCAGTTAAATGTATTTGGAGACAATTTCATGGGCTTTAAATTGTTTTTCTCTTAGTGGGAAGAGTGTGTGCTTATGGTTAACATAAATATTTGATTCAATCAGAAAGTCCATTCCTGAGAACATCTTGGGAATACATTCTACCTTAGTATTTCAGAACTCATTTAATGCTGTCCTAAGTATCCGGTTCACTGGTTTATGCCCTTGGAGTTTGACAGCTGCCACAAGAAGCTCCTTCCTGAGCCTTGCCTGAAACAACTTTCTAGTAATGTGATTTGAGGGGTGCTAAAATCCTCCCCCAAATTCTCCCCCCAAAATATGCACCCTACATATCTACTCCCTCGACTGGGAATTTCCACCATTAGTCACTGCTCAGGCAGGGAGACACCTGTCCCTGGGAGAGGTGGCCCATTCAGAGCTACTAAATCTGCCTCTGTAAAATTAATTCATTCAAGATTTCTCTGAACTTGCCATAAATTTTCTCACCTCTGTCCCTGGTCAGGAGACTTTGGAATTGTTATTACATCTCATTGCCACTTGTCCAATTGTCTCCCAAAAGGAAAAGTCTGGCTCAAATGTTTTACTTGTATTTCTCATAAAAATCACCCCTACCTACCTCAGCCAAAAGCATTGCCTATCCATAGCAATGTTCTATAGAGCGTATTTATGCTTCACTAATTCAACATGAAATGAAGACCAGGAAATTAGAAAAATGTTGGAAATAGAGAAATAAACATGAGTGTCTTCTTGGGTCCTCATGTCCTCTAGGGCAGCTTTGCCCAAAGTTATAAATGTCCCAAGGTAATATATATTCAATGATTTTAGATGATGCAAGGATTATTTTTAAATTTCAATTATTATTTATTTCCTCTTACATTTACTGTCTAATTATGGCAAATTATCCTGAT
>RJWJ010041502.1:0-13476 GCA_004363605.1 Indri indri | reverse complement strand
CACACACACACACCCTCACTTCACCTCTTTTTCCCTGAACTCCCATCAGACTGACGCAATATAGCCTTTGATCATATGTTGCCCTGGGAGGAAAAAAGGGCAGAGGTTGAGAGTGTGGACCAGTGTGCCAGTCCTTCCAGAAGAGGTAAAACCAAACAAAACAACTAACAAACAACCAAAAAACTCCACTCTGTTTTCACTGTTCGGCTAAAAATGTGTTCAGATTTTCACTGTATCTCTAGATCATGAAATGCATCTGTTGTATCAGCAACTGACAAACATCCAGCATCACCCGCCACCCCAGATCCTCTTCTGTGCTTGGCAGCTCCGTTCCATGCTCTCCCAGGCATGGCTACAGGCCTGCCTTCCAGGCCGGGGCTGCAGGAGGGCCCTGTGACATTGTTCAGGGCCATGCAGAGAGGGGCTGAGGATCGTCCCCGCCCAGCAGCAGCTGGTGGCCAATAGACCCTAATTGGCATGGACCGGCTCTGCCTTTACTTGCTCAAGTCTTAATTTGTGCGCTGGGCTTGGGGGTATGAAATCAACTCTGGGCCAACAGGCAAATCTTTGCAAAGGTGTCTCCCTCCCTCAAGGATAGGGGTGGTGGAGAGAACCTGAGACCGGGAGCCAAGGAACCTGGGTTCTGGTCCCAGCTCCACCCTGGGCTCACTGTGTATCTTTCCAGAATGACATTCAGATACAACCCCCACAGTGTCACCTATCATTGGACCCTCTGTCATTTACTTAATATTTTTCTTTAAATTTACCCCTTCTGCCTTTTAACTCTCCTGGTCTTAGTTAATTAGCAGAAAAACAGCCTTGCATACTGGAAGGGCACAGGCTTTAGAGTCACATGGCCTGGCTTCAAGGCGTTGTCACACAAACCCTCTGAGCCTCGTCCCTCTCTGTCATACGGGTCTGTTACCAGCTCATCCATCTGGATTATTCCACGGAGAGTGATCAGCATGGAATATAGCCCAGTGCCTGGCACACCTTAGTGCTGAATCATTGTGTCCTTTATGAAAGAATGAGGCATAAATATTTTTCCTACATAGCTCCGACTTTCCTCTCTCCCCATCCCCCATTGCCACGGGGCCAGCCCGAGACCTAAGAATGTTTTCTGCAAAACGTGCAACCACCTCCTTAGTTTCCCATCCTCCAGGCCTGCTCTCTGTTATGCATGCTCCTCACTTCAGCTGGAGGACTTTCTTTTTTAAAAAATTGTTTAATATTTAAATTAAGAAATAGCTAATACATGTACTTGGTAAAAAAAAATTAAACAATACAGAAAGGTACACAGTGAGAAGTATGTCTGCCACTGCCTGGCTCTTCCTGTACCTACACACCCTCAGTTCCCAGGTTGCCAGTGTCTGGCTCAGCAGCGTCTCCTTCCAGAGACATTCCACTCACCAACCACACACACGCACGGGCGTGCCCACACCCCGTTGCTTTACACAAGTGGTAACAGCTGGCCCTGCTATTCCGCATCTTGCTTTTGTCATGATGGTTATATTTTGGAGATGGTTTCATCTCACTAGTAATTAGAACTTCCACTCCTGGATGGGCTTATCACAAGCCGGGACTGGTCTAAAGGATTTATGAGTGCTGCTTCCTTCCATCCCTGCCATAACCCTCTGAGGGAGGCAGTGCTGTTACCACTCCCATTTCAGAGACCAGAGATCTGAGCCTCGGACAGGCCGGGGGCCTGCCCGGGGTCACCCAGCTGGGGAGTGGCACAGCCTCGCTGGAATCTGTGCTCAGGCACTCCTGAGCTACTCGTATAACTCCATTTAACCATCTATATAAATATATATCGACTACTATCTGCCTTTATTTTGGAAGGAAACGATATTGCACATTGGTGAGTGAAGACAGCTTGGTGCAAGTAGAAGCGTTCTGTTAGCTGGAAATCAAGCATGTCGTTCACTCTCGCTTGCGCCCGCCAGAGCAGCAGTAGCGACGCCTTAAAGACACGCAAGCACTGAGTCTTTCCTCCCGATGGAATCAGAGGGACCCTAAGAGAATTGACTGTGGTTAATAATGCACCTTGCCACAAATCACCTCGCTAACACAAGCGGGTCCCACTCGCACTCCGGAAACGCCGACTCGCCGCAGCGAGCTGGACTTTGGCCCTTGACTTCCCCCATCTGTGGAAGGAAGGAGTGGAGCTAGACGAACGTGGAGGCTCTTTCCTGCCACTCTGCCCTGTGAGGGAGAGGAGGGGCCTGGCCCAGACCCGGGGCAGGGCAGCTCTGCCAGGCTGTCCCGGCCTGCTGCAGCATGTGTGCTCAGGTCCATCCAGGGACGGAACGGTCCTGAGAACACAGAGCTGAGGTTTCCCTCCAGGCAACCTCCTCGCCAATGTCAGCTCTCCTGCCTCATTCGCTCAGAACACATTTATGATCATTAACGTGCCCAGGTGATGAGACATGGCTACACACTGTGACGAGTGTCCTAGTGGGGATAAGACATGGTGGGAGGAAACGTGGGAGGTGGGATGGGGTGATGAAGACCACTGGTCATTAGGAAGGCACCAGAGAAGAGATGGCATTTGATTTCTGCAGTCAAATGCTCTACCACTGAGCTGTACCCCCTGATTTGGCTCTGAATGACAGCGGACGGTTCCCAGGTGGACAGAGACAGAGGAGCAGCATGTGGAATGGTGGGGGGCGGCAGCTGGTCAGCACTGCTCACGAGTCACTGCCCTGAGCTTGGTCACCTGGGACCAGGACTTATGTGGGCTTGTGGGGAGGCTAGAAGGAAGTCTGCCTTTGGGGACTCATTCGGTGGCAAGGGACAGGAGTCCAGTGCAAACGGGCTTATGTAAAAATCACAGTCTATTGAATCACATGAGCAGGTAGCTCAGACACAGCTGGATCCAGGGGAGCACATGCTGGTTTAATTGTCTCACCAGTAGAGTGTGAACTCTGTGGGGGCAGAGAGCCCATCTGTAGTGTTTCAAAGTGCACATAGTACAGTACCTGGCACACAATAAGCTCCTCAATAAATATTTAATAATTGAAGGTGTAGCTGTCCCCACAATGTACTCACCAGATCAAAGGCAGAACGACACCTCCCCCATTTTATCCTGTTCTCTCCTTCCCTCCCTTCTACCTTCCTTCCTTTCTCTACCCCTTTCTTTCATCCATCCATCCACCTTTGGGAATCAGCCTTTCTCCCCCTTTTGGTTTTGTTTCCCTCTGTGAGGGCTTCGTGGTCTGGCAGGCTTCTCCTATGTGGTGACAAAGATGGTCCCCAGCACTGCAAGCTCCCTTGCTGTCAGCCTCTCCCAACTCCCTACCCCCAGTGGAAAGAGAATACCCCCTTCCCAATGTTTCTGGCAGAGCCCCAGGGCAGTCTCTCATTGGCCAGGCTGAGCGCATGAGCCCCAATCATTATGGCCAGATTAACATATTGTTCATCGATTGGCCAGCCTGGGTCTCAAGCCTGCCCCCAGGACTGGAGGGCCCGGTCAGTTTCCCATGAACCACATGGACTGAGAATACAGGAGGGGAATTTGGGGGATTTCCTCAAAGAAAATCAGGAAGCTGTTCCCAAAGAAGGAGGACTGGATGATCCTCAGCAGAGGAAAAACAACAGATGTCCGCTGAGGGAGAGCTGGGGGAGGATGAGGAAGTGGCTTCTTTGGCTGGTGCCCAAACAAACACCTGATGTTCTTCCACCTATAAACTATTCCTCATACCTATTTGGCTACTACACCTGGGGGACTCACACTGCTCACTCTGTCTGGGATGTTCCACCCCCACCCCAAGTCTGTTCACCCAGCTAATAGCGCTCTTCCTTCAAGGTTCAGTTTAGATGTTACTTCCTCTGGGAAGCCTTTCTGTAGTGCCCTGTCCTCCCCTCATCAGAACACTTACTGCACCATGTGACAGTCACTTGTATAATTGTCTGTGTGCATCCTAGGAGGGCAGAGACCCTATATGTTTTCCATATAGTAGTGTTTCCTAGTATAGTACCTGGCACGTAGTGAACTGCTCAGTGAATATTTAATGACTGAAGGTACATCTGCCTTCCCCACCTCCAAATATACTCAGCAGATCAAAGGCAATAGAACTGTGCCTCCCCCATTTTACCCTCCACCCATCCCTTCCTGTCTTCCTTTCATCCACTCACCCATCTATCCACCCATCCACCCATCCATGCACCCACCCATCTGTTCATTCATCCATCCATCTACCCCGTCCATCCAGCCATATCCGCTGATCCATCAATCTATTGATCCAGCCAGCCAGCCAGCCAAACATTCATTCATTCATGCAAATATGTATTGATACTTGCCGGGTACCAGGCTCTGCTCTAGTATGAAGAATATGATCATGAACAAGGTTCTAGCCTCAGTTTTGCATTCTAATTGGGGCAAGATAGTCTATAAACATGAGAAAAAATGTATAAATTAAAATAAGATTAAGTTCTACAGTGTGGATGGTCAGACTGAAATTTGGGAACTTCTCTTTTCCTTTAAGGAGGGCTTTGGCGTGCATTGGCCCAAGGTCTCACCCATACACAAACACTGGAGGCAGAGGGCTTCTGTGTCCAGGGATGGCCCTGCCTGTGGAGTAGAGGTTTGCACAGGACTGTGCTGTTGAGAAGCTGTTTTCTAATAACTGATCCTTATCCTGCCCCAGCAAGTCCCTTTATCAATGTTGTCAACTTCCAGATTCTGTTTGCCTTCTTTTGCATTTAAATGAGGGTCTGAAGAACTGTGCAGATAACACTTTGCTGTTTTCAGAATCTGAGGATCTGGGAAGAGGCAAAAGGCAATGTGTACACAGCGAAAGGCAGCGTGATTACCAGAAAAGGCAACACCTAGTGGTCAAAAGACCCAGTCTCCGGTCTCAGCTCGGCTTGTTTTGTTGTGTGACTTTGGACAACATACTTGCTATTTCTGGGCCTCAGTTTCCTTCAATGAGGGGTTAGGACACTAAGATTTCTGGAGGACCTTCCAGCTGTTACACTCTGCAAACCCAGGGGAATGAACGGGGTCTGAGCACGTGGTAAGTGCTCAATAAATGTTAGCTGCTGCATGGTGGTTACTGTTCTCATACTGCCTCCCGGGACTGGGGTAAGGATTGATTGAAAGGCTCCGTCAGTAGAGGGGATCATAGAAAGACGTTTGCAAACTTTGAAGTAATAGATAGGTTCAAATACTATATAACACATTCTGGACTGGCAATATTGAGCAGATTGTTCTAGGCTATTGAGCTAAGGACCTTTCGTGCTGAAGCCCATGTTTCAGGTAATTAAATAAAGGAAACATCTAGAGGATTCTGGGTATAAATAGACTCATCTCAGAGAAGCCCCCAGGTAAGCTCTTTGGTGGCAACTGTCTGACATAAATCACCCCGGGCAATGGAGTTCACCCTTTTCTTGGGATCGGGAATTGATAAGATTACGGAGTTTGGCTCGAAGGTGCATGGGGCTGTGTTTTCTGAGCACGGGATTTTTGGAATGCACTTCAGAGGTTATCCCGGGAAGTTTGGCTTGTTGGAGAGCAGAAAAAGTACTCTGGGGCTCCAGAAGAGTAGAAAATGATACAAAGGGAGGGGGGAAAAAAAGAAAACTAGACAAAGGAAAATGTGGGAGATAGAACACGCAGCTGGTATGCTGACCTTGAGTGGATGCACGCGTGCATGCATGATTGGACAGGAAGATCTGGCAGCAAATAGAAATGCTCTCTCTTCCTAGTGACTGTTCAGCACAGATGACAGATTCATGGTGAGATAAACAGACTCAGAAGCTGAAATTTAACAAGTGGATGTAGCAGGAGCCATTGAACCCGGAAAGAGATGGCATCCAGAAATGAACAGCACCAGCAATATTGGGGTGGGCAGAGAAACCAGAGGTGTCTGTGAATGTGGAGGGACAGAGGAATGTAACGAGAAGGGCAAGGCGGGCCCTGGAGGCAGCTGCAGCAGGTATCCCCAACTCTCAGCCACATCTTGTTCCCAAAACCATGGCATGGAGATAATGGAAAATTTGGCAGCTGCTTTGGTTATCAGTAAGCCTGCAGTGACTCCTTGTGGCCACTAGATGTCGAGAACGCATCAATATGGCACACTTCCTGGTTCTCTGAGTTGGGGGGAAATGAGCTTAGTGACACGGGCGTGCAGAGGGGATGACATCAGCAAGAAGGGGGTTTCTAGGGGCTTTGGAGCAACTGAAAGGCATACAAAATGAATGAAATAATCAACGAGTGGCTTTCTATGGGCTTTGGAGCAACAGAAAATCAGCGGAAGTGAGTGGAATGCCTAGAAGGGATCTTTCCGCCAAGACCCACGTAAAAAAGTTGACAGTATTTTTTATTCATGTATTGTTTGCAAGTATGGGAAGTTTTTAGGATGAAGGAAGGGGAAAGAAACATGGAATAGAATATGTTTTTTCACATTAGCTAAAGTTCTCCAGAGTTTGCAAGTATTTTCCTGAAGTCAAGTGAGTAAGTTTAAGGTTCTTAAACCCTCAGCCCAAATTAGGGATGATGGTGGTGGAGGGGGCGGTGCTGGTAGCAGTGGTAGCATCTAATTGCCTGCATGCTCTTACTATGTGGAAAGTATTGTTCTCAGCACTTTACGAAAATTAACTCATTTAGTCCTTACAACAAACCTATGAGGTAAGTGCTATTATTAACCTGATTTTACAGTTGAGGAAGCAGAGGTCAGAGAGGTTGTGTGACTTGCCCAAGGTCACACAGCCAGCAAGTGGAAGCCTCAGGATTCAGCCCAGACATTTTGGCCCACAGTCCTCTTTCTTACCTGCCGTGATCTATAATAGATGTTGCCCCATTGACTCCTGGCCTGTGGCAGAGGGGACTTTCTGAGCAACGAATCAATGCTGTGATTTAATGACAAAAGTTACTGAAGAATTGCTTTGCAGTGCTTCAGATGAGCATGACTAAGATTATCTGGCTGGCCAGTAACTCAGTCTAAGTTCCCTGATTTTTAAAGGGCCTGGTTAGGTAGGAGCACATCCCATCCCCAGGTAGAAGCCTCTGCTCTATTCGCTGCTGTGATTATCCAAACAACAGAAGAGAAGGAACAAGGCTCAGGAAACAAGGCACAGAAATTTCTGTGTTTCTTAGTATAGAAATATGATTATAAACTTGATATTGCAAAAGGAAGTGCACTCCTGGCTGGGGACCAGGAGAGAACATGCTGCGGGTAGGGCACTCCCGCCCTGCTCTCAGGTTGCCAAAGGTATTCACATCTGCTGAGAAAATGGAAATGAGTTAAGGAAATAGTATGATGTGGTAGATTAAAAGTCAGAGGCCGGATTTCTAATATGGTGAAACAGAAACTTACCATATGACCCCCCCACCCCGTTCCACTCCCAGCTTTTACCTAAGAAAAATGAACATATGTTCACACAAAGAATTGTACACAAACATTCATAGCAGTTTTATTCAAAATAGCTAAAAACTAAAGCAACCCAAATCACTAAGGACATATGAATAGACAAACAAATTGCGGCATAGCCACACAATGGAATACTTAGCCACAAAAAAATGTCTGATACATGCAGCATCATGGTTGAATCTCAAAAAAGTTATGCTGAGTGAAAGAGGGCAGACCCCAAAGAATTTATACTGTACGATTCCTTGTAACCGGAGTTCTAGATAGAACACACAAAACCAATCCGTACTGACAGAAGGCAAATCGGTGATTATCTGGGGCTTGGGTGGGGTCGGGGATTGGCTGCAAAGGGGCATGAGGGATCTTTTTGGTGTGGTGGAAGTTCTATGTCTTTTCTTTTTGGAGTCGGTGTCTCTCTTTGTGGCCCAAGCATGAGGGCAGTGGCATGATCAGAGCTGACAGAAACCTCAGACAGCATGATCAGAGCTCAAGCCATCCTCCTGCCTCAGCCTCCCGAGTAGCTGGGACTACAGGCGCACACCACCACGCCCAGCTAATTTTTCATTTTTTGTAGAGATGGGGTTTCGCTACGTTGCTCATGCTGGTCTTTAACTGACCTCAAGTGATTCTCCCACCTCAGCCTGCCAAAGTGCTAGGATTACAGGTGTGAGCCACTGTGCCCGGCCAGAAGTTCTGTATCTTGATTATAGTGCTGGCAACATGTATGTAAATTCCAGAGACTCTGCACTGATACTTTGCCCCTCTGGGTCTCAGTTTCCCTCTTTGTCAAACTAGGTGGTTATTGGATTAGGTAATGTCTAGAATTTCTTCTGGCTCAAAAATTTCCCTTGTTATAACAATATCCAATTTTTATTATGAAAGTAGAGTAGTGAAGAGTTATTTGCTTTATGGGAATTGTTTACATAGGCAAGGATGAGTTTATTCCAGAGAGCATAGAATACCTGTTGGGTTATCTAATAGTACTCCTCTGGGCACACAGCCATTTTCAGGCCTCATTTAGTCCAGGAAACAGCTGAGAAAATGAAGTGCATGTGAGTAAGAAGGACATGCCGGTGGAAGTCCCGTGAGTACGTGAGGAGGGGCTTTCCCATTGGCACTGGGGGCGAGGGAAGGATGTAGGAGTCACTGGTGGCAGGGCTAGAGAAGACAGCTGAGGAAGGGCCGAGCGTGCCTTCTCACCTCTGAGGACCAGCCCCGCTCCCGCCAACACCCCGTGCTTGGGGGCTGTGTTTATTACCCTTTTTAATTTCCATGCCTGGCACTTAGTAAGGACTTAATGACGACGATGATGATGATGTTCATCTTCATCATCATCATCATCATCATCTCCGGCCCTCAGAGAGTTTGTGTAAAAGTAAATAAACACAAAGCTCAGAGTGTGTCCTCGGAAGGCGGGGACAGATCCGTCTGGAGCACAGAACGTGGGAGGGCCCCGAGCAATAGGACCGCCCCGCGGGCCATAGCGGGCTGCTGATCTCTCGCACTCGTGTGCCCCAGGTCATGAAAACCTACCACATGTACCACGCGGAGAGCATCAGTGCAGAAAGCAAGCTGAAGGAGGCGGAGAAGCAGGAGGAGAAGCAGTTCAACAAGTCGGGAGACCTCAGCATGAACCTGCTTCGGCACGAGGACCGGCCGCAGCGCCGCAGCTCCGTGAAGAAGATCGAGAAGATGAAGGAGAAGGCGAGTGGGGTCTGGGCACGGAGCGGGACGGGAGGCCCGTGCTCCCGGCTGGCAGCCTTGGCCTGCCCCCGCGTTCCCCTGCAGCCCGGGGTGTGGGCGTGGAACGATGCCACCACCTGCGCCAGTGGAGGTCAGTGTCCCGGAGGAGGCAGGGCTGGCCACGCCCCTGCTAGCGCAGGTCGGGCCTGGCCTAGCGCCAGGGTCGACAGGCGTGAGGGTGCTCAGCTGACAAGGGAGCCGAACTGTGCCGAGACTCACGCCAGCAAGCACGTTCTCACATGGGCAGGAACCGCCAGGCATTAGTGGGGCAGGGGCTTGTTCCAGAGGCCAATTTGGTGGCTGAGGGCAGGGGGTGGGGGTTGATTACTGACTATGTCCCCAACAGGAGGGAAGAGCACTGGGCCGCGAACTAGCACCTGGGAACCTGGCGAAGGGCTCATTCCAAAACTGCCATTGCCAAGCCAAAGACAAGAGATTTAGAATCACTGTATTGGTGCTTTAGTAAGGCGTGGTAGGAGTTCCAGTTTCGGGGTCAGATGGGCTGAGTTTTGAAAATGCCACATTACAACACCTCTCTGAGCCTCAGTTTTCAAATCTGACAGGATGCCAAATAAGTCTTACCTCTCATATCAACTGTGATCCATTGGTGTGGCTGCCCAGAGCTCTGGATTGGGGTTTATGAAGCCCTATTCAGGCTTAGTTAAAAACAGTGCCATCATTTAATGATGCCTGCCATGACCAGGGAATACACATGTTACTTTCTTGTCATCTTAAACTAGGTGACTTCTGAGGTTCCTTTCTTCTTAAGAGGCTACGATTTTCTTATTGAATTCTCTGTATTCATTCATTACGTGCAATCAGCAAGTGTCCTGAACTCTTCCTGTGTGCCAAACATGGCACCAGATGTTTATTTGGGCTTCTATGAGTCTAATTATATGATCCTTTAGCTCTAAAAATTATAGGAGATTGGATGGTAACAAAACTTAACAAGACCCTGATAAGCTGGAAAAGTCAGTAGAGGTAAATAAAATATAATTCCAGGGTAATTTCTGAGGGTAAAGAAAACTACAATAATGAAGCAGAGACCCAATTTAAAAATGGGCAAAGAATTTGAATAGACATTTCTCTAAAAAACATATACAAGTGGCCAATAAGTACATGAAGCAATTGTGTACATCATTAGTTATTAAGGAAATACAAATCAAACCCATAAAGAAATATTGCTTCACACCTGCTAGGATGGCTAGAATAAAAATGGCAGACAATATCAAGTATTGGTGAAGATGTGGAGAAATTGGAATCTTCACACACTCCTGGAGGGAATGTAAAATGGTTCTATCACTTTGGAAAACAATCTGGCAGTTCCTCAAAATGTTAAACATAGACTTAGTTCCCATGTGACTCAACAATTCGCTTCCTAGGTATCTAGCAAAGAGAAATTAAAACATATGTCCATGCAAAAACTTGTATGTGAATAACGCATAGTAGCATTATTCGTGATAGCAAAAAGACGGAAGCAACTCAGATGTTCATCTACTGACGAATGGATGAACAAAATGTGGTGTATCCATACATCGGAATATTACGCAGCCATAAAAAGGAACGAAATCCTGACACTGACATGTGCCACAACGTGGATAAACCATACTTGAAAACAATATGCAAAAGTGAAAGAAGCCAGTTGCAAAAGACCATTTACGTGTCTTTATATTGTACAATTATATTTATATTCAGTATCCAGAATAGACAAATCCATACAGATAGAAAGTATATCATTGATTTCCCGGGCTGAAGAAGAGGAGAATGGGGAGTGACTGCTGATGGTTGAAGGGTTTCTTTTGGGAGGGATGAAAATATTCTGAATTTAGGTACTGGTGGTGGTTGTACAACTCTATGTCTATGTAAAAATAAATAGAAGTAAAATAACCAAGCAGAGAATGCTAGGACTATGACACAGGGGGAGACACAGAGGGGTAGAGAGAGTACTGGCTGGGGGTCTGGAGACCAGTTTTTAGTCCGGAGTTGTATATTAATGAGCCACTTGGCTTTTGGACAAGCCACTTCTCTTCAGTTCTCATTTTATCACCTATAAAATAGATGAGTTCAATTAAGACGCTTTTAAGATCCTTTCCAGGTATAAAATTTTATAAGTCTTTGAAGGGCTGAAAATGGTCTCAGGGTCATAGTGGGCCACTAGAAATTGGCCAGGAGTATTTTAACTCTCTGCAGGGACTGGGTACATGGGCAGTATAGGATGTATTAATAACTGCCAGGACCTTGGAGAAAAGTCAGCGGAGATCTCTGAAGAGAATTAAAAGGTTGACCATGGGGGTACCTCTACTAAACAGCTGGAACTCAGTGTGGAACAGGAAGGTGTAAGAATGTCTAGGTGAAGGAGGAACACCCCGTGTCTCTATGGAGACTCGTCTTTCTGCCGAGTAGCGGGACTTACAGTCTGAAAGGGGTGGGGACAGCTGTCCAGCCTGCTTTCCCTTCCTCCCTGCCCAGGCTGGCCCAGAGGAGGGAGGCAGCGAGGCTCCTAGCCAGGACCTCTGGCTGCGTCACCCACCCTCCCCACCGCTCACAGCCAGGCAGCCACTCTCCTGCCCTCCCTCCCCCTTGTCCTTCAGTCAGCAGAAACCACAGGACGCCTCCCTTGTGCAGGGACTGCTCTGGGTGCCGCAGACCCAGCAAGAACAAGGCAGATCAAGCGCCTGACTTCATAGAGTTTGCTTTCTAGTAAACAGAGAGGTAAAACAAAAAATACAGTTTCAGGCGGTGGAAAGTGTTTATGAAGAAACAGAGCTGGGCAGGGGGAGAGAGGCAGGGAGAGGGGGAAGTGGAGATTCTGGGGGTGCACTGTAGACAAGCTTGTTGTCAAAGGCCGTGTGACCTGAGACCTCGGGTGAGGAGCCGCGTGACGTGAAGGAGCAGGCTGCATGGCGATTTGGGGAGATGGCCTGCCAGGCCCAGGCAACGCGAGTCTGCAGGCCTTGAGGCAAGAATGAACTTGGCCTCTTAAGGGATGGACAAAGGATGCTGAGTGAGTGAGGGGGAGTCTGGAGGAAGATGGGGCTCGGGAGGTGGACAGAGGCCAGGTCCTGGGGCTTCGCAGCCGTCAGCGCAGTTTGGGAGTCCATCGGAGGGTGTCTAATAGGGGTCTTACTGGAGCAGGACCATCAAAAGGCCGCTGCTTATCAAAGAGTGGCGGGCTGCACACATGCAACGTAAGGCGAGCTTCCCGGTCCAGGTCCACACCCTCCTCGTCCAGCGCACGGAGGCCTTCCACAGGTGTGGGTGTGGGCTCGAATGGCAGGCAGTTCCCGTAAGGAAGATCCCAAATCCTGCCCATAAACAGCTCGGCTCTTACATCTACTCCTTCTTCTTCCAGAGGCAGGCAAAGTATTCTGAGAACAAGCTGAAATGCACAAAGGCCCGGAATGACTACCTGCTGAATCTGGCAGCCACCAACGCAGCTATAAGCAAATACTACATCCATGACGTCTCTGATCTCATCGATGTGAGTCTGAGTCGGAGCCGGGCCTGCGCCCGGCTGGCCTGCATCCTTAGCCGCATGCGGGGGTGGCCAGTGGTCTTTTGAGCCTTGCTGGAGGGAGAGGGCAGTGAGCATTTGGGATCTGGAAAATGAGTGATACCTCATGGTTTTGACTTCGTAAGTGGGAGGTGGGCCTCCGGGGCCCCTACGCAGCTGGCTTGGCTGGTCATATATTCGATGCCAACTTCCCAAGTACCCCTCCACACCAGGTCCTTTTCTGGGCTGAGGGGTCCAGGGGTGAATGACACAGGTCATGCTTTGGGGAATTTCCCAGTGTGGTAACTGAGATGTTAGTACGGTCAGCACCCGAAGGTCCAGCCAGACACATGTGCATGTGAAAGCAAATAGCGGACGAGACAGAAGTAATTCCACAGACCAGCCTCATATGGAAGGTCGTGTGGGGAAATCAGGCAGCCTAAGAAATGGCGAGTGGGGCCCTGGCGCCCGGGCACCTGCTGCGCGGGCCGCCGCAGGGACAGCCAGGCTCGGGGAAAGGACGCCCTGAGCAGTGGCGCTGGGGAGGGCTTCTGTGTCGTCTGAGTTGAGGCCGGGACTGTTTCTCTTGTGTCCCTGTTCCTGCACAGATGGGGATCTGGCCCCACAGACGCTTAGCGAAGGCTCAGCGCCGGCCGATGAATCCTTTTCCTGACTTCCTGGGAAGTCAGAGCGCCGCTGCCTTTCCCATGGCTGCAGAGGGGGATCCACTGTCACCATTCCAAGCAGATTTTGACTTTCCCACTTGCTCTTTCAGCCCTTTCAGCCCTTCATTTCCCGGATATTGGTTGCGCACCTATGTGGTCTAGGGCTTGAGGTGCAGCAGTGGGCCGGAGCCAGCGGGTCCGCGCT
>RJWJ010041501.1:0-13463 GCA_004363605.1 Indri indri | reverse complement strand
TTTGTTGAAGTGAGGCTACGTATGCACACTAACTATGGGTTGGAAAGGTGGAACCAACCACTAGGTTTCTTTAACCTGGTGAGCCCTATCCAAGGCACACAGTTTTCATGTCACTTTGCAGCCTTCCTAACTCAGAGGGGAGTAAGGGATAGAGCTGTTGGTCTCCACGCAGGAGGGGAACAGATGTGCTGTACCACAGCATGTGTGTCCCCAAGGAGTCCGGGGTGCCCTGACCACTCAGGAGAGGAACATGGAGCAGAGGGGAGATGTTGGCTTCCCCATTGCTGGGACAGGCGGCCCGCTCTGTGGGGGACTCACTGGAGCAGTGATGATGTTACCGAGAAGAGCAGGGCCACCATCCATAATTACCCTGTCCCTGGCAGGTTGTATCGCTAACGACTGGTAAGTGCAGCAGCATTGCGGGGGATCAATCTTAATAACCCTTCCTAATAGAGATTGGTTTGGGCAATAAAATCTAAGTCTGCGGGGAAAGTCATAGCAGTTGAAAGGGGACTAGACAAGTGACAACTTTATGCAAAGCATGGTCTTGGATTGCACTGGATCCTGTGCTGGAGGAAAAAAGAATGCCCGTGAGGACATTGCTGAGACCATTGAAAGAAAGCGGACTCTAAACTGTGGATTAGATCAAATATTGTACCGATATTAAACTCCTAAGTGCGATAACTGCACTAGGAACGTATAAAATAATATCTTTGTTCTTTGGAAAGACACACCGAACTACTAAGGAATAAAGGGCCATGATGCAGACAGCTTATTCACAAATGGCTCAGAAAAAATAAGAATGTGACGAAAGAAAGAGAGAAAATGACAAGACAAATGTAGTTAGTAAAATGTAGGGTAGACAGTTCTTTGTATTATTCTTGCAACATTTCTGCCAGTTTGGAAGTATATTAAAATAAAAAGTTAAATTATATTACAAAAAGCCAAACATGGTCATGCCGTTCAGACATAGCCATTGCACCTAAATCCAAACTACTGTACCTCCAAGAACTCATATCTTCTGTCTCATTGCTTAAGGTCCCCCAGCCCAAAGTCAGTCAGGGGCCATCTGGGGGCCACAGGAAGAAAGTCATGGCACAAGGTAACATTGGTTCGCAAAGCTCGGCCACAAAGGAGACTTTCCCAGGGACCCCTGCCATTAAAGTCCCAAAGACACACAAACGTTTACTGCAGCTGTTTGGGAGCACGAGGTGTTTCTCTGCTTCTCAGGCCTGGGCTTGAGTTTCCCTGGGGGCTGGGGTCAGTGCACACAGTCTGATCCCCGTCAGTGGCCCACTGGGCCTAAATAGGCCGCATTTACAGCCTTCCTTTGGGACTGATCAGGAACTGAATGCTTCAGCCACGGCCAGAGCAGATCCCAGTGCTGCAGAGCTGTTTTGGAGAAGTCTTTATTTTCTTGGTTATTCTGTTTTTTGACATGTCAGTGTGGAATCCAGGAATCATCTGTGAACTTCAAAGAAACCAACTCAAACCAACCAGTGACTGTGCCATGCCGAGAGAGCATGGAGAGCTGCCCTTAGCCTCGGCTGCTCTGAGAGGTCATGTGGGTTGAACATGCAAGTGGAATCTTTCCAGGAATCACCCTGTGGCCTGACTCAGAAGGGGAAAAAAGTAAACATAACCATCTTAGGCCCCAACAGCTGGAGTTCTGAGGCTCGAGGCGGAAAGGGTGGGGCCCTCTGATGCACCCTCTCTCACAGGCGTGGCCATAAGGCTTGGGTGGTCTTGGGTCCACCTGCCCACAGCTGGACTCTGAGGCTGATACATCTTGAGAAGAGGAGCCTCCGTGCTTGGGAACTGATCTGGGCCAAAGGGCGGAAAAACAGAAAAGCCACGAGTCTGGCAACATACTCAATAGCTTGGGCCCACCCTTGGGGGGACCACTGTGTGGTTTATTTTTCCTGCTAGTTTCTATTCTGAGTCCAATACATCTCATGCTGCAGGATGTGCTAGATCTCCCTGTGTGCCTTTCCCTGAGGACTCAGGAGCTGGGTCTACCCTGTGTCAACATGTAGGTACTTGGGATATGCTCGGAGATCAACCAAAGCACTCCCTGAAGGATAACCCAGGGAAGGGAGTGGGTGAGTGGTTATGCCTCCCAGGGCTGTTTCCATCCCATCATTTCATATTCTGCATGGGGTCCCCACCCACCATCCCCAGACTTCGGGGGACTGGCAGCACCACCAATCACGAGGGGAAATGCATGTGATTCTTAACGTGTGTCTGAAGACAGTTGACGCTGGCTGGGGGTGGGTGGGTGATGGGTAGAACGTGCATTAAAGCCAAACGTCTACTCCTTTGGATTATCTGGTCTACCTGCCACTCTAACTTCGGATTTTCTAATTTATCTCATCGACTATGCTTTTTCTGTGCATCTTCCTCTAGTGCGTGGCCCACGCAGGGCATGCGGTAGAATGCCCCTCTGCTTGCTGACTGGTAGTGAGCTGGGAAAGCAGCCCTTCCTCAAGGAGAGTGTGGCCTCCACAGGGCTGAGATCTGGAATCCCGGCCTCTCGTTCCCGCCGTGTCACAGCTGCACTGTTGGCCCGATGGAGCCCCCTGTCCCTGCCCAGGCTCCGCTTTGTACCCGTTGAAGCAGGAGTGGTGATTATTCTTGCCTCCTTGTTTGTGCTGAATAGTTAAATAAAATCAGAGCTGTGTGCATTGCGTAGCGGATGTCAGGAAGTGCACGCGAGCTCTGCCGCAGCCTGGTCCTGCTGATGGGGAGCTGAGACCCACAGCCCGACCCCTCTCATGCTTTTAGGTTCTGAACCAGCGAGAAGCCTTGCCCTTGCAGGGGTGGGCAGGCGAGGAGGCTTGGAGGGTCGGCCAGTTGGTTCTCCTGCACTGCCCCTCTGGCATGCATGTCTGCCCCTCCCTGGCCTGCTCTGGACCCAAAGAGGCTGACCTCCACAGCCCGCATGGCCAGCACCCTAGCCGTCTGCCTTCCAGGTGTCTTGGCCAATGGGGGGCACTGGCAGGGATGGAGGGAAGCAGGAGAGAGATTGGGGATATCAGCTCTCCTTTCCCTCCAACTTCCTGTCTATGACCACGGTTTCCATGCTGCAGCTCTGTCCACCACCCCAGCCCTCTCCAGACTCAATGGCACCTCTCCCTCTCTCTGTCCCCTCAGGCCCGGGGTGTCACCGGCATTTCAGTCTCCTTCCTTGGTTCTCTGGGTCCTGCCCAGACCTCTGCCAAGAGTCCCCTCATTAAGGGTGAGAGTCTTTGCTTCCTGCTGGGACCCTCCCATTCAAACAGAGAGCTTTGTTTCTTGCACCCCTGACTGGTCCGTGGGGTCCTGAACCACCAGCCTCGGCACCACAATTGCTCCCTACTCTCACCCCCGTCCCCACCCCCTCCACCTGGTTTTCCTAAAGATGTTGGTTTTTAACACAGTCTTCCTCCTGGAAGCTCCAAAACAGCTGGTTCATGGAGCCGGAGCTTCCTGCCGTCTGAAAGGCGTGGGTGTCCAGCTTCCAAATGGCTGTGGCGGCTCAGGAGATGCCTTAGTCCCAAGTGGGCTGGGAGAGGGGGCAAGGTGTGGGAGGGGTGGGGCCCTGAGAAGGTGCTGGGCGTGGCTCCCGACACCGGCTCCTCCCAGGGTATTTCTGGTCCCCCGACTCCCATCCCAGGCACTTGGCTCAGAGATCTCTGGGCTGCCCCTCCTGCCCAGAGGATTCCTCAGTGGCAGAATCCAGGGTTCAGCCCACTCTCCTCGCAGGAAACCCAGATGGCTGGAAGAATTGCTGTCCCCAGGAATGCCATTTCCCTCCTTCACCTGCAGCCCTCATTTTGGAAGATGCGACATCTGCCCAGCCTGTTGTTTGTGCTCTGACTTCAGAGCTATTCCTCCTTACTCTTCATGCGATAAACCGAAGACACTGAAGGCAAATCACCACTCAGTCCAGTGTCCTTTTTACTCCCTAGGACCCATTGTTCTGCATTTTTGCCCCCCCTTCCCTTCTGTCCCCCCTCCTTTGGAGATTGAAACCAGCTAAAGAATGAAATCATCAGTTGCATGGTTTGATTTTTCTTCCTCCGCTCACAAAAAGAACCTCCCCTGTTTGAAATGTTAAAGCCCCCAATGATTCTTTGTTATGAGAAAAGTCATCAAAATATGCCTGTTACATTTTGAGACTTTACAAAAGACACCAAAAATTAGTGCATCATCTACTTAAAAGGATCCCTTTTGATAGCCATACCAATTACATTTTTAAAAAGCAAAAAGGTTTTAGTAGGGTACTTCTGAATCCGGTTTTTTCCCCCTCCTGTATGATTTGTGTGCAGACTTCTGAGAAGCAGGTTTTATAAAAGAGATTCAGCCAGGCTAAATCACAGCAGCAGAAGCTTATGCAACTGCTAAAAACCTATGAGTTAAAAATGGAATAGTCTTGCAGAGTGGGGAAGGTAATAATATCAGTGACGAAAAAATAGAAAGTAATAAATTAGTATTTCGGCAATTCAGGTCTCTTACTTGCATTTTTCTGCACCAGAAGATCTTGGTGTCATTTTCCAGAATAAATTAAAAGTGCAACCTCTCGTTAAAAAAAAGTCAAACTTTGCTTTCACAAATTCAACCCTCTGCCCCCAATTAATCCAGGGTCAAGAGCCCTTTTGACTGACATTTTGCCACCATGTCATAAAACACATTTTGTATTTGTTAGACTCCATGTGTTCACTAATTCCCATAAGGGAACAGATTTTAGATTTTTATAAGTGGGTTTTGTTAATTTGCTATTTTAAAAATACTTGTGAGACCTTTACAGTTGCCATGGCGATATCATTTCCATAAACATGATTTTTGTGGGGATTTTTGCACATTGAAAGCTGAGGTTGATATGCAGTGTTGGGGGGAAAGTAGGTGGTGAATTTGGCAGCAACCCCATCGCTGCTTCCCTCAAATGCTACAAATAAGATTCCAAGAATCCATGTTTTGGAAGAAACCTGGATCTCTTAACAACACAACTGACACAAGAGGCTTCTGGGAAGTGGACCTGGTCAGGGAGAAGGGGATAGCCCATGCCTGCGATGAAGCCGGTAGGGTAGGTGAGAGTCATGGGCACCTGCCCTGCTGATCAATGGTCCTGTCGAGGTCAGGCTGACCTGAAATCTCTCTCCAAACCTTGGTGTCAAAAACCCTTTGAAGACTAGCCATCCTGGAGCTACTCAAGGGGAGGGGAGGAGCCGGAGGATGTTCTTCCCTTTTAACCAGATTGGTTCAGAAATCCCATTTAATGCACAATCTTGAACTGCTGAACATTTCCAATAGAAAATAAAAGAAAGCAAAAACACAATATTAGCTGTTAAGAAAACACTGAATAAGAAATAGTTTTATATTCCTTTCGAATGCTAGTGGTTGAGGAAAAGCAGATTTCATTAGAAGAGGAGGTAGGTGGTCCCACTGGCACCAAACAGCATGATTTTTATCAATGATGCCAGACGTTTGTTTGCACTCACAAATAGGGGCCTACCAGTAAACTTTATTTCCCAGAGGATATACAAAGAGGTCGAGGGAGGAGCAGAGCAAATAAGAGAATTTTCTAATAACTAAAAAACGCTTTGGAGAGGAAATGACAAGTAAAAGGAGTTGAAAGTGGAAGCGCGTTGGCAAGAGACGGTTCCACTGAGGTCGAGCATTCGGTGCCAGGCGCTGCCTAATTGAGCACCTGGGCACCGCCGAGGGGCCTGAATCATACAGAATTATGAATCATAAGGAATTATGAATTACTCGAAAGCCATTGTGTTAACTGCTATGGTTTATGCAGTGCGGGAAATGCAAACAGAGCCGCCCATTGGAGGAGGCACCCGACGGCGTGTCTGGCGGGGCGCTCATCTCCACTCCTGGGAGCCCGACCTGAGATGCCCGGGAGAGGTGCGAGCCCGTGTGCCCGCGCCCCGCCTGTGCCTAGGCCAAGTGCACGTCCAGGGTTTGCACACGTCGGAAAGACGCAGAGCGCCAGCCCCAGGACGCACGGTGACAAGTTGCGCTCCTAGGGCAGTGAGGCTCGGGCGGGGCTCCTTCTGATGTGCACCGGGCTGCGAGGCCCACCGCGGGTTCGGGGCGGGGCGGCTTGTTCAGGCCCTGCCAGGGCTGCTCCGAGGACTTCCCAGGCATTTTTGTTTGCCCTGAAATAGCTCAGAGGAATTTGGCAGGGACAGCTTGGGGAACGTGGCTCACCGCCTCGTCCAGAGTGGGAATTGGAACCAGAACGTTGCCTGCAGCGCAGCTCCAGCCTCTTCCCTCAAACACACATTTAATTTAAAAAAAAAATTTTTTTTTTGTTTTTTTTTTTTTAAGCATCAGTACCAGGCAGCTTGGCTGGAGCTGGTGGGCGGCGGCGAGGAGGAGAGGGAAGGAGGCGGCAGAGCAAAGAACGTGCCGCCCCAGGACTGACGCCTTGCTACCCGCTGCCCCTCTGCGGGGAGGAACCGGGCCGTCCCCTGTCCCCGGACGGACGCTGGCTCTGGGTGGAGGCCCAAGACTTGAAATGCAGTGGGGCAATGCTCCTAGTGCAGGAAGGGTGGGGCTGGTCCTTGCACTCCCTGCCAGGAACGAGAATGGCCCATTTCATTCTCTGAGAAGCAACCGTAGGCAGCAGCAGAACCGCCTGCCACGCTGCCCAGCGCAGAGGGAGTGGGAGGTAGAGGTCCCTTGTGGGTTCCCCAGCGAAAGGGTATTTGATGATGGCAAGTCAGGGACCCAGAATGCCAGTGTGCGTGTGTGTGTGTGCGCGTGTGTGCGTGCGTGCGTGTGTGTGCTCACTTGCCCAAATCCTGGTGACCGCTTTCTGGTATAACTTCTTTTTTTACTGAGGGAGTACCTCCTGGATCCCACTCTACCACACAATAGCTGTGTGACTTTGGGCAAGTGACTTAATCTCTCTGTGCCTCAATTTCTTCATCCACAAAATATAATAATAGCACACGCCTCATAGGACTCTCTTGAAGATTAAATGAGTTATTGCACATAAAGTCTTAGAAGAGTGCTTTTCTCATAGTGAGGATTAAAGTTTATTATCTGTAGGATCTGTACTGGGGTGAAGCCGACCCTCCCATTCCAGCTGTGAGAGGCCCAGTTGTGGGATCCAGCAGGGCCATTAGACTGTGGGCCTCTTGAGCCCAGGACAGGTCCTCACTCTCCCTGCCTGGCTTGCAGCAGGTGCTCTGTAACTTTGAACAAAATGACCAGGCAGGGACGTGGCTGATATGCAGCCTGCACTGCAGTTCTCTGACCTCAGGTCGCATCAGAATACTCTGGGAACTTGGTAAAAATGCAAAATTCCAGCTCCCACCCTCAGAGAGTCCAATATAATCTTAGTAGGAATGGGCTGAGGCCGGCGAACTTGCACTGTTTGAAAAGCACCCCATTTGAGTAACACTCCTGGGGAGCCTTAGTGTTGGGTACCCCCAAAGCCTGGGGTTGGGGGAAAAGAAGGAGAACCAAGAGTGACTGCTTCCGGCAGTGGCCTGCCTGCATGGCCCGGCCTGCTTCTGCCTGCAGGACTGGGAGGAGATGGTGGGGGCCTGCGCCGGAGCCCTTGGTCTGCACTGCCTGGTAGAAACAGAGGAAAACGAGGGCCTTCCAGAGAGAGAAGCTGTGGCTCGGTTTGGTTTAAAGCATGTTTGACTTGGAGCCGCACTGCGGGGAATAGTGAGGTCCGTGATCTTAGAAATACTAAAAGCAGCCCCCAGGACAGGGCCACAGCTCCCCAGTCCCTTGGGGTGTCTGTCCTGTACGAGGGCTCCTCTCATGCTCTCAGCTTGGCCCTGGCCTGAGCCCCGCCCCTCCCCCAAGGCCCTCCTTCACCAGGCCCGGCTCCGTGTTTACAGACTGCGTGGGCTGAAATGGTGTCCTCCTCTCCGCGGAAGGCCATCGCCTGGAGCTCTGTTTGGGTAATCAGAGCAGGTCCCTGGATTTCCTTGAGGCTCAAAATGTGGCTTTGGAAAACAGCTGTTGGTACAACTTACGCAGCCCAAGAAAAGACAAGGTGGAGTGGAGTGGGGAGGAATGTGCTTTTATGGAGCTGTGAGTTTAAAGATACATTTGGGATTTGTTTCTTAGCAACAGGGCTCATCCAAAGCACAGTGGCAGTGTCAGAACATCCAACGACGCCCAGCGCCGTGAGCACCCTGCAAAGTAAGATGCAAGTGTGCAGAGCAGGAGAGAAGAAGCTGAGAACGGCTCCCCCAACCGGTGCAAACACTCAAAACTGGGGACGGATGCACTTGCCTTTGGTTCAGACTAGAGAGCACCAGGGTGAGAAAAGTTCCTCCCGCGGAGGCTAGCCCTCCTGCCTCCACTCGGCTTCCTTCTGGCCAGAGCAACCTTTTTTCCAAGGAGCGTTTCACAGAGGGCTCCTCCCTCCTCACGCATCTCTCCCTCCCCAGCACCTGGAGCCCCAGCATCCAACTAAACGGGCTTCTGTCATTCATATTTGAAGAGTGGGGCGTCAGACTCTCGAGGAGCTATTAGAGACCGAAATCCAGAGGTTCTTAACCTTGTTTTGGTCCCATTGGACCCTTTAGCAGTGTGGTGTAGCCTTGGACCCCTTCTCGGAATAATGGTTTTTTAAAAAAATGAATTTTTAATGTATTTAATACATATACTTAAAAAACCCCAATGATATTGAAAGACAGTTATCAAAATATTTTTAAAATGTGTATATAGAAACACTATCCTTCTTATTAATGCATTAAATCAGACGATCCAGCAGCAGGTCTAGTAAGTACTATATAGCTTTGAAATAATGATAAGTGCCAATGATATTTTGAGAAATTGACTTCTCAACTACAGTGGAAATATGTATGATTGCTATTGGTGATGAAGACCAGATTCTCTTAATATTACTCTGGTTGCTGTCTACATTCATAATGAAAGGAAATGCTCAAATTGATTTACAGGTTAGTGAAAATTAAGATGCAGTTTTTTTCAGCTCCTGTTCATGGATGCCCCGGGGGGTTTGAGGACCCCAGATGAACCCCTCAGGACCCTCTCCCTTCTTTGTCCTCCTGCTTTGCCCTTCTGTGTGCCTGGAGGCCTCTTAACCAAAGTTGCTTGCCGACCTGCACTGTCAGAGCTGCTGCACTGGCACCGATAGCTAGAGCAGAGAGGCAGAGAGACACTGTTGAACAAGTACAGTCCCTAAATAAGAATTAAAGGGCATGACAAGGATGTAGGCTGTTGTGAGAAGCTATCACCCATGTCGTCAAAGAAGCCTCTGCTGTCACCTTCCTCCACGGAAGAGCATCCACAGCTCAGGTGTCCTGGGTCAAGGTCATTGAAATGTAATTTGACCTTAGAAAGATAAGAGCCTTTGATTCTGAGATTCTCTGGACTTTTTTCAATCTGTTTTTAAAAATATCTACTACATTCATTTAATAACTTTCAACAAGTATGTATTAAGTGCCTAAGATATAGTAGGCATGTGACTAAATCCTGGGTCTCCAGTGATATTCTCATGAAGGTGGATTTCAGTGGAAATTGGGAAACCCAAGGCAGGAGAGGCTAACAGTCCTGTATGGCCAGATGCCCCTGGGAGACAGAAAGTGGAGCTGGTCATGTTTCCCCAAGAACAGACCAGGGTGGAGGTGGGCATGCTTTGTGTAAGCCCCCGCCAGAGGGCAGGGCCTCCAGGTGGATTAGGAGGGCCAGGGAAGCTCCCTGAGTTCCTGGAGTCCCCGAATCGGCCACTGGGCAGCTTTTCTGGGACCAAGGTGTTCTGCTGCTCTGCCCCAGGGAAAGTGCCCTAACCTCTGGGCAAATCTCTACATGTTCCTGAGTGGTTCTGCCCTGGCACTGAGCAGGAAAGCTATGGGGTCCATGGTGCTGGTTCTGCCAGAATGGCTTTCTTCCGTTTTACAGGACCAGGGTCACAACAAGTTAGAGCTCAAACGGACCTCAGGGAACACACAGTCCAAACCTCTTACTTAAGGGACATGGACAGTGAGGGTCAGAGGCAAGAAGGACTCTCCCAGTGCACATGGTGGCAGAGCCAGGGCTAAAACCCAGGTCTCCTGACCCTGATCCCTGAGCAGTGTGAGGTGACCATACCTTCCTTCTCTCACCTCCTCTCACCCCATGGGGAGGCAGGATGGAGGTCATGCCTGAATCCCACAGGGAGCAGGAAGATGAAGGTCATGCCTGGGTCCTGGGCCTGTTGCAGGTTATCAAGTTGGGCTTCCTTTTGTTGTTGTTTTAATACAACTTTCCAGACAGTTAATCCAGCACCCATGAGTGTTATCTGGGCAGTGCTCACACTGGGATCTGGATCCCTGCGTAGGTGAGTTACTGTAGGTTTCCCAAAGTGGTACATCAGCCCTGCCATCCCTGGCTCTGCCCTTCCTAACCTCGGCCAGGTCAGTTAAGCTTTCTGTGCTTCAGGTTCAATGAACCTGATGTTAGTAGTACCTACTTCACAGGCACATTGCCATAACTGAGTTAATATACACAGTGCTTTTGTAACAGATGGCAATGGCTTAGTCATGACTCTTTCAATTAAAAGTGTTAGAAAACCAACTCAAGCTGGTTTAAACAGAAGAGAGAATTTATTGGTTTACAGAACAGTGAAGTCCAGGGCACAATGGATTTCACGCCTTGCTGGATCCAGATGCTCAAAGGTGTCCTAAAGACTCAGTTTCTCTTTCCAGTTCTTGGCCCTACTTCTATTTCTCTATATTGTTTGAGTTTTAGGTGGACTTACACAGTGACTCCCAGGTGCTCTAACGGTGACAATGTCTTAAACTAGCAATTCCAATGAAAAGAGGGCTTTTTATGTATTTTCAATTTTTAAAATAAAAAGTAAATATATGTAGGGTGTTCAATACCATGTTTTGCCATCCATATATAAGGTGAAATGACTACTATAGTCAAGCAAATTAACACATTCATCTCCTCACATAGTTACCTGTCTTTTTGTGTGTGTGTGAGAGCACCTGGAATCTATTTTCTCTTAGGCAATTCCCTGCATACAATACAGCATTCTTCACTGTCCCCATGCTGTATATTATTAGATCTCTAGACTGGCTCATCCCGCATAGCTGCAACTTTGTACCCTTTGACCTACATCTTCTGATTGCCCACCTCCCCAACCCTGGCAACCACTGTTCTGCTCCCTGTTTCTATGTATTTGATTTTTCTAGAGTCCATATTTAAGTGAGATCATGTACTATTTTTGTTTTTTCTGTGTCTGGCTTATTTCACTTAGCATAGTGTCCTCCGGGTTCATCCATGTTGTTGAAAATGGCAAAATTTTCTTCAAAAAGAGGGCTCTTTCCCCTTATTATCCAGTAAAACTCCTGGGATTGAATCTCATTGGCCTGGTTTGAGTCAAGTGCCCTTCCCTGAGCCAATCACTGTGGCCGGGGGAATGGGATGCTTGGATTGGCCAGACCCATATCATGTGCCCACCTTGGGAGCTGGGGGCCAAGGTCAGTCCTGCCCAAACGTCATGGCCCAGCATGGGTGAGAGGAGGACCTCAAAGGAAGCTATGGGCACTATTTCCAGAAGAAGGGGAACTGGTGTGAAGTAAGCAAAAATGCAGATGACCAGGCCTGTTAGCGATGTGGACGTGGCGGGGACCTCACATAAACATGTGCATCCAGGGTGCCAAGGGTGGGACATAGCGTTGCCAGGTCTCAGCATGAGGACAGCTTTGCAAGACAGGAAGGGGCTACAGGGGCTGTGACTGGCCTGCAGGCCAAGAAAATGGACAGAGTACTAGGGAGGTTGTCTGTCCCTGATATACAGCCAGACAGGACTGAGGCATTTCCTTGGGGAGCCAGTCACGTTGGTTCGTGCACTGTGGCCCGCAGTCTGGTTTCTGTCCACCTCTGCCCTGTGTGAACAGGGAGCGCCCGTGTGAGGGAGATGGGGAAGTCTAGTTTGGAGTTGGGGACTCTGAGCGTCCCCAGGGCTGACATGATAGGACTCCTGCAGCCCAGAGCGGGTGGGAGTCTGGCCCGGGCAGTGGGCAAACTGGGAAACAGAAGGAGGCACAGGCCGGGGCTGGGGTGGGCCCCAGGGCTGCGGGCCTCACAACCCTCAGAGACAGGATGGCCCCAGCTCACAGGATCCAGCAAGCAGGGCAGGTGTAGACCATCGCCCCATCCATGGTCAGTGACAAGAAGCACTGGCAGTGTGTCACGGTGACACACGCAGGCCTGGGGCACATGCCTAGGCTCCATGCTGGCAGTGCTACCGGCTCCGTCCAGGAGCCATGTGTGTATTAACTCACTTGCTCCCCACACCAGGCTGTGAAGCAGGGACTGTGAGTGTCCCCACGGCCTAGCAGGAGGAGCCCGTCAGGCACAAGCAGCCCAAGGTCAGGAAGGGGCAGAGGTGGCGGACTCAGGCAGTCTGGCACCAGCAGCCGTCGCCTGACCACTGCCCCGCACCTCCTCCCTCACAGGTCGAGCCCACCTCACAGGGATTTGTGAGGACCAAATGCGGCCCTTACAGAACTGGGCGGGCACAGCATAAGCCCTCAATAAAGGTGGGCGGTGTCACGCTGCCCGGGTCGCACAGGTAGTGCGTAGGGACGACCCCCAGCAGAAGGCTGAGGCTTCCCAGAAAGACAGACTGGCCTGGCCTGGGGCTCCAGCAGGGCACTCTCGGGGCCCCACACCGGCGGGCCCCCGGGGGGGCGCAGGAGGCAGCAGCGCTGGCCAGCCGGTCCCTGGACTGGGCAGCGAGGCCTGGCCGGGCTCTGGGCCATGGGAAGCTGAGGGGGTGGGCGGCTCAGTGGCATCAAGGACATGCGGGACAGGGCTGGGGAGACGACCGGGCAAAGCGCCAGGCTCTGTCTGAACAGCTTTGTCGGGGAAGACGTGAGGGTACTTCTCGGTGTCTATCAGAGGACAAGAGTTCCCAAAGTGCCATTTCCGAGAGGAGACAATAACCAACTGTTTCCACAGAACGGCGTGTTTCACCGGGTCACCCCTTTTCAGCTGCTCCGAGGCCGCTGGAGGCTGCAGTGGCCGGGCTGAAGGACGGGGTGGCAGAGGGCGCCACTCCCCGCGCCACTCGGCCTCCCAGCGCGGAGTCTTCTTGCCCTAATAGGACATGTCTGGGGCCGGTTTCTCCCCACAGCCTGCGCTGGCGTCTGGCCAAGGCCTGAGTCACGCCCTCCCGTCTCAGGGGCTGTCCCGCTGTCGTTTTCCTGCTTGTTTAAACTGCTGGAAGGAGAGTGCACCGCGCCGGGTTGCAAAGCCCCGGTTAAGTCTCCTTCCGCCTAATGAGTTCCGCTGCGAGAAATCCACCAGCCGCAGAAGCAGCTCGGTCTGACCCTGTAATTCTCTCCTTGGCTCGGTAATCGCACGAGGATCACCAGACAAGAACACGGCTCCTCTTCCGGCCTCTCCTTGGCAGCTGGACTGATGGTCTGTCCTGGCTCCGGGCCGCAGTCTCCCGGAGCTGCTGGCTTGAGTGGCTGCAGGGCAGG
>RJWJ010041500.1:0-13436 GCA_004363605.1 Indri indri | reverse complement strand
CACTGGAGGGTTTACACTGAGAAGTGACATGATCTAACGTATTTATATTTTCTTAACTATTTTTAATAGAATCTGTTTGTCCTCTGTGTTGAGAACAGACTGTGGGATGAGACAGGGGTGGATGCAAGAAGCCCAATTAGGAGGACTTTGCAATAGTTTAGTCAACAAATAACAGTGGCTTGGACCCAGCGGTGGCAGTGAGGGTAGAGAGAAATAGTTGGAATCTGGAATATTTTAGAATTTGCTGATGGATAATACATGGAATATGAAAGAAGGAGAATTAAGAATGACTCCTGGGCAACTAGAAAGATAAAGGTCCCACTAACTGAGACTGGGAAAACTGTGGGAGGTGCAGGATTTGGGGAAACCTGCATGAGTTTAGTTTTGTACATGTTAAGTTTGAGATGAGTAGTAAACACGTAAGAGGAGATGTGACTGGGCAAGTGAATTGAATATAAAAATCTGGAGTTCAGAGGAGACATCCAGCTGGGAGTGGACAGCTGGTACTTAAATCCACGATACAGGATGAAACCAACTGAGGAGAAAGGGGAGGTAGAAAAGAGAAAAGATTGAAGGACCGAGTCCTGGAGACGTTGCTGTAATTATCTCTATCAGAGCAGAACACTCTGACCTGTCGGAAATAAGTGCTGCCCAAGCCTTCATGATCCTTAAAACTTAAGACAGGATAGGAAATCCTCTGGAGTGGGAATGACAAATGTTCACTGGGTATCTTGGGCATAGGGAGAAAATGGAAAAGAAAGAGCTTCGGAGACAAAAATAGAAATGCTCTCTGAGCTTTTTGTAATACCCGTAAGCTGTCTCCAGCTTCTGGAGTGGGCACCCCATGCATAAAATTCTCCTTTAAGACAAGTGAGAATAATAAGAATATAAAAAGAAAACTTGGTAACTGAAGAAGAACCAATGTCCCAGAGCCTGAGAGTTCTGACACCAATCCTGTGGCACCAACTGGGTGGCCTGCAATTCAATTCTGACACTAATTACCCAGAGTTAACACAGACCCCTTAGGTTAGCGGTTATTCCTCCACAAAATTGCCCTCACTTCATACATCAGCTACAAGTAGGGGACCCAGGATACCTGCACTTCTGAACAGCTGGTTATAAATTCAGGGGTTCCCATGACCTCCTCAGGTTTGATAATTTGCTAGAATGGTTTCCAGAACTCAGGAAAGTGCCGTACTTATGATTACAGTTTTATTATAAGGGATAGGATCAGAAGTAGCCAAATGAAGAAATGCACAGGGCAAGGTCTGGAGGCGGAGGAGACACAGAGCTTCTAAGCTCTTCCTTTGTGGAATCCGGATGCATCACCCTCCCAGAGCATTGATGTGTACACCCACTGGAAAGCACCACTGGGTCTCAGTGTCCATAGTTCTTACTGGGACTTCATTACTTGGTCATGATCGATTGAATCATTGGCATGTGATTGAACTCAATCTTCAGCCCCTCACCTTTTCCCAGAGGTAAAGCTGCCCAAAGTTCCAACCTTTTAATCACATGGTTGGTCTTTCTGGCAGCCAGCTCCTGCCCTGACACTAAGATCCTACCAAGAGTCACCTTGTTAGCATAACAAAGACACTCCCATCACAGGAAATTCCAAGGGTTTCTAAAGCTCCAGTGTGAGAAACTGGGGACAAATCCCAGATACATTCTTCATGATACCATAGTATTGGCTGATTGCATTTTCCACGAAGGCCACAATACTATCTTCCATCCCACATGCTCTTCTTATACTCTTCCCATGGAGACATTGTAACAGAGAATGGCCTGAAAAAAAACAAAAAAAAAACTGCAAAAACATTTTCTGTCTCTTTGAAACTTCACCCATCTTTTTGAGGACTGAAACCTACATCCCTGCCTCAAGGCCAGTGGTAGGGAGTAGCAGGGAGAAGCCCTTTGGTTCTTATCCCAGGCAGCACCAGCCCCCTACGGCGGGCAGCTGGCAGAGTTCACAGGCTTTGTCTTTGGCAAAGATGGGATGATTAGAATAGTTAAACTCAACAGCCTAGAACTGAGGGGCCCTCCCTTTAAAAGCTCTGTATTTCTGCCTATGTTCAGGAAATTTGGATTTTGAGACGAGAAGATCTGCCATTTTTCCTCCATTGCCGGCAAAGTGATAAAAAATTTTCTTTCCTCCTCCCGCAAACACTTGTTCTCATTCTCCTGATGCGGCCTCGAGGACAAGAGCCGAGTTTTCGGTGACAACGTAAGGTCTATGTTCCTTCTGCTTAAATCTGGGTGTGCTTTGACTATACTGACAGTGATGCTAAGTGACTCCTGAAGTCGGGCCATAACGGGCGATGCAAATTCTGCCCGGTTTCTCTTAGGACACTTGCTCTTGAAACCCAGCCCCCATGCCGTGATGAAGCCCAGGCCAGATGGAAAGCCGTATGTATTTCACAGGTGTTCTGGCTGACTGGTCCTGCTGAGGTTGCAGAGGACGGCAGCATCAATCCCTAGACGTGTGAGTGAGGGAGACGTCAAGAGGGCTCTGGCCTCAGCCGCCGTCTGACTGCAACTGCATGAGAGACTCCCGACTGAGAACTACCCGCCCGAGCCCGGTGAACCTCCCAAACCACGAGAGACATAACAATACAAATGGTCGTTGCTGATTTATACCACCAAATATGGGGCGGTTGGTTTTGCAACAACAGGTGATAGATACATAGGAATCTCCCATGATTGAAATTTTGCTGTCTGATGCCAACCTTGGGAATAAAAACTGGATGAATGCACCCGATAAAATGAATGTGCTGGAGAATCGCAAGCCCGAACTGCATCCCCAGCTTCCTCATTGTCCCTGCAGGACCTTGAACAAGCCCGGCCATCTTTGTGGCCTCTGGTTTCTCATTTGTTAATGGATGGGGCTGATCTGTTAAAGGGAGGTCCTATCCAGACAAGTTTCTTGGTTATTCCTTTCTTAGGTATTAAACTTCCATGGTTTATACTTCCATAACAGATAGCAATGAAAAATTAGTTCATGTGACATGTCATACTGCAGTTAAAGGAAAAAAAAGAAAAGGCTCAGCTCACAGGGTGATAAATCTTCATTATCCATTTTGAGGAAGGAAGAATAAAATTGTCAGCAATTCTGCTCCAGGCTAAGATTGGAGCAAATGGGTTTGAAATATTCAAACCTGATCAGGAAGCACTTTTCATGCAGAAAATGTTGTCGGTCTTTTCTTAAATGTTCTGCTTTGGACAATTACCTGTCACGGATGATTTTCCTTCCATCTTTCTGAGGCTGAGGATGATTTAAACCAAACCCTTTGATTTCTAAGCCAAGGCTTTCAAAGTTAAGAAGCTAAATAAATTCCTGCGCTTTGGGCTTCTTATGCCCCTCCAGCTCTCCTGGGCGTCTTTTTCACTTGTGCTGATGGTGGCCGAGTCTTGTCCTTGCTGTTCCTCTGGGTAGATTTTAAAGTAAGAGAAACTAAGAAATGATGAAGACAGGTGGAGGAGGCAAGAGGATTTCTGTTTTATTCTCCACAAAGTGATTTGTGCTGATCGTTAAATAATATGAACTTTTTTTCTTTCATTTCTCTCATAAACGAGAAGTATTTTTTGGCTTTTGCTTAACTTTGCTTGTTGTTGCCGGGTGTTTTTGACTCGAGATTGTTTGCATGGTATTTCTATGATAGGATGGTTTCAACAATTTTTCCATCCAATGCAGGAAAAGGAGGATTTTACACTGGGAGATGGATAAACATTCTTGAATCCATCTATCATCTTGTTTATGAGCACTGATTGTGGATATGAGTAAGGAGATGCAGCTGGGAAGTATACATTTTAAAAACATTTTGAAGTATGTGAGCATAAACACCTCCCCTTCTCCTCCTCCACCATCAAATATATCCCACATTAATTCTGATTACACATACGTAGGATTAACTGATCTGTGACAAAGGTGGCTTTGCAGGGCAGTGGAGAAAGAATGGTGTTTTCAATAAGTGGTTCTTGGCCAAGTGGTTGTCAATATGCCATACATCTCCCCTTCACATCTTACACAAAAACCGATTCCAAATGAATGCAGATCTCAGTATGAGAGGTAAAATAATAGAGCTTTTGTAAAAAGACAGCAGTACATTGTCATGACCTTGGATATGCAAAATGTTTTTGGAAACAATACAAAAGCACTTGCCACAATGAAAAGAATTGATTAAATTGGACTGTATTACAATTACAAATTTCCATTCATCAAAAGACACCATAAAGGGAGTTAAAACACAACCCACAGAAAGAATGAATATTTGCAATACATATATCCAACAAAAGACTTTTATACAGAATGTATAAAGAATTCCTACAAATCAACAAGAAAATAAGACAGGGCAATCTGATAAAAACTGGCAAAGGATTTGAACAAACCATATCTTGCAAAAGATAAATTCAAAGACATTATCTAAACGGCCAGTAAACACTTGAAAATGTGCTCAATGTCATGAGTGGAGTGCAAATTTAAACTATACACAAATTAAAATCCACCAGAATGGCCAAAGTTACAAAAGACAGAAAACTTCAAAGGTTGGGTAGGATTCAGAGCAACTGGAACTCTCACACACTGGTAGTTTGAGCAACTTTTTGGCCATATCTGCTTAGGGTGACTGTAAGCATATAGTCATGTTCTGGCAATTCCACTTCTAGTTATATACCCAATAGAAACATGTGTATTTGTCAACCAAAGCCTATGTATGAGAATGTTTTTAGAAACACTATTCACAATAGCCCCAAACTGAAAACAACCCAAATGTCCATCAATAGGAAAAGGGAGAGATGAGTAAATTGTGGTCTATTTAGACAACACAACAGAAAACAGTCATGAGAATGAAACATCTACAATGACACAGAACAACATAAATGAATCTCACAAAAATAACGGTGAGTGAAAGAAACCACATGCAAAGAATACTTACTGACTGTGCGAGTCCATTTATATAAAGCACAAAAGACAAGCATATTTAATTCAGGTGTTAGAAGTTGGGATAGCAGTTTCTCTTGGAAGGGGTTGGCTACTGGAGGGAGACACAGAGGAAGAGTGTCCTGTTTCTTCATCTGGATGCTGGTAGCCTATGTGTGTTCAGCTTATGGACATGCATCTAACAGTACATTTATGTGCACTTTTCTCCATGCATGTTGTAATTTCATAAAGCATAAAACAAAATACAACAGAAATACTGTCCAATCTTCTGGAAGATTCCAGCTCAGAATGTAATTACAGGTATTCTATCTAATAGGTGTGTATGTTCTTAAAAATGATAGAGTTAATCAAATTTGGGTTATTTATTGTAACTACTCACGTGAAAGCAGCTTATTTATAGAAAGGCTGAGACAAATCCTTTGATGAAATGAAAAATTATTCCTGATGCTATTTCAGAGTTTAGATATTCTCAAAGTATGCCTCTTCTAAAATCCCTTTTCACACTTAGACTCTCCTATCAATAGATGCAAAATAAAATTAAATTAAATTCTGTTCACGTGCGACCCTGTAACCAATTCTCCAGGTGATTCTCATGCCCCAGTGAAAGTCTGCGAACCACTGCTTCAGACCAGGTTGCAGGTCGCAGCCAGCTGTGATTACCAACCTAGTTTGTCTGCTTGATTTATCTACTACTTGGAGGCCATTTGAACGAGATGTAAGGAGGGTCGCAACTTTGGGTTACGTCTTTGGATTTTATGACCAGAGTAAGTATTAACAATAAAAATAAATACTTCTCTCTCTTTCTTGTTCCTGGGCCTTTTCCCTATTTATCTTTTCCTCTGTCATTTTTTCATATAGTTCTCCATTTTCTTCCTTTTACCATCCCCACTCTTGAACTCTGTGCAGCTATCGTGTTAGTTTGGAACTCCCAGGCATTGAGAAATATGCAGCCAATGTGATGAATGTACCATGAAAATCCCCTCCCTCTGCATGCTTTGCCTAAACTTGGCAAGGCAATTAATTGTTTGTTCGCCTCCAAGGCACAGCTCAGATGGCCTTTCCTGGGTGATCCTGCCTTGACTGCCTCCTTTTCCCCCAGATAGATTTAATTACAACTTTGTTTCCTCTCTTCCGGCAGCTTGAACTGCAGGTACCCCACACCTTCACAAAGCCACTTGTCACAGGACATGTACCAGATATTTAAGAGCCTACCCCAGGTCCCACCAGCATGGAGGCTTTCTGAGGGCTGTCACTGTCTTGTTTTCCCTTTATCGTCTGTCCCCCAACATCTAGCACACAGTAGGTACTAAATGGTTTTTGAATAAATGAAATGAATAAACTAATCTTTGCTTCAGCATTCACATCATGGGCCTAATCTCCACAGGACAGGGGCAGGGGGTGTGTATGGGCATTTGGGTGGGGTGGGGGTGCAGAGAGAGGTGAACAAACTCAGGTCCCTGTCTTTGAGGCAGCAGGTCTGATAATTGCAGCAAGCCAGACCAACTGAGTGAAGATGTGGGCATGTGCACTTACTGCTGATCAGGGCATAAAGTAGCACAACCACTTTGGCAATTCTGGTAAAGATTGTACCAGGGGAATTATTCTGCTGGTTCCCTCCTCTCTCTTGATTCCTGGTGGTCAAGTTTCACCCCAAAGGGAGGGAAGACAGGTGGAGGGCAGAGATCTGAGAAAGAGCACAAGATTTGTTTCAAGTTCAGTAGCATCTGCAAAATTTGTACCCTTGGGAAGATTTAGTCTAATAAACATACTTCCTATTGGCTTTAACCAACTTCTGAAAAATATGAGGTTTTTTTTCATTATGTAGGTAATATATGCTTACTGTGAATAATTTTAAAATACAGAAATGTTGAAAGATAGTCACCTATAGTTTCATTACTCAGAGAAAATAGCGATTCATATTTTTATGTAATTTTTTTCTTTGTAGTTAGGAACAAAACTGAAAATTAATAACATAATTTGAAATACACATCTAAATATTTCAATCATTTATATATGTTGAAAATGTGTGAAGTGATATGGGGTTGTTCAGAGTTTCATAGGAGTTCTAAAAGTCTTGGTAACAGGAGAGTATAACTGAGCAAAATGAAATTTTCCTCTTTATAAAGCATATTTTTTTTTTTTTAGAAGCAAATCACTTGTTCTTATCTACAGAGTGGGCATGCCAAAGTCATTATAGTTTTATCACTTTGACATTAAATTTTGTAAAAGTTATGCAGTTTTGTGGGCAGGTCTGATAATATTAAGCCAAACAAATGTTTTAAAGATTAATAATAATATGCTCTTCGGAGATCAGTCTGGCTAACTGTACCTTGAATTTAGAACTGCACGATGGCTGGTTGATGTACCTTTAGGCAGCTTTATTTTCATAATGATTGGAGACATAAAAAGCAAGACAATAGCAGTGGTTTCCACTTCACTGAAAATAAAAGTAATATTTATTTTAAGAGTAGTACTCATTAAACTTTACATTATTCTATTTAGATGGCAAGCTATTATTAACAGGAAGCAAAATGCTATTTGTAGCACATGCTATAGGGTCATTATTAACTATGCAAGACACACCCCAATTTGGTTTGGTTATTCCCGATATTTTTGAAACCTGCTTGATATATTTTAGGATGTAAATCTCAAACAGGAAAATACAAAAAATATTTCTTGTTTGGAATTGGCAAGTCCATGTTATATCAATAGTTTTTTCAGAGAATCTAATTGAAAAATAAAATTTAATGTTTTAAAATGTTATAAAAGCGAAATAAAGCCTATAAATTAAATTTTTTTAATATATTGCTCACTTTCTTGTAAAGTCAAGCAATTGAGGACATTACTGACCATAACCCAAAAGATATGTTTCTTAGCCAGTAGAGTGGAGTTTAAATTTGTAAGACTTGGAAAATCGCACACAAAATAAAAGAAGTTCCATCAAGGCCTGTTACTATTCAAATTGTATTGGCAGTCTTAGCCGACGCAATGAGGTGTAAAAAGAAATGAAGGGACACAAATATCATTATTTGCCAATGATATGATTGTTTTTATCTCCAAAGGCCAAGAGACTCAACTAAGTTATTCAATTAGTAAAGAGTTCAGTAAGGAATTTGAATAAAAGTTTAACATGCAAAAATCTATACCCTTTCTGTGCGTCAGTTATATCCAATCAGAAAATGATTCCATTCATAATAACAAAAAACTTATAAAATATCTAGGAATAAATTCAACAAAAGAAACATGCAATGTACATAATGAAATAAACAAAAAACTATGAAAGTATTTAAAAAGTAAATAAAACTCAAGTAAGTGGAGAGATATGCCATTTTTTTAGGATGAAAAGCCTAAATACTATACAAGTGTCAATTATACAAATAATGCAATTCCTATTAAAAATCTTCAAGAATTTTCATAGAATTTGTCAAGCTGATTCTAAAATGTATCTGAATCTCCAGAACCTAGATCAGTGCCCAGTACATAGCAGGAGTGTGATAAACATATGTTGATTTAATGAGTCAGTGAATGACCTATTTCAATACCACTGTCTTAGTCTATTTTTGTTGTTATAAAGGAATCCCTGAAGATCGGTAATTTATCAAGAAAAGAGGTTTATTTGGCTCGTGCATCTGCGTGGCACCAGCATCTTCTTCTGGTGAGGGGATCGGGCTGTTCCCACTCATAGTGGAAGGGGAAAGGGAGCTGGAGTGTGGAGAGATCACACGGTGAGAGAAGAGGAGGCAAGTTTTGGGGGGAGATGCCAGGCTAGACGTTGAATAAATAAGTGGAAGAATGCAGCTGTACAGGAAAAATAAATGCACAATGACTTCATAGCAATCAACAGGTCTTCACTGAATGAATGACGAGAAACTTAATCTGGTTCTAAGAAAGTAAGAATCACGGGTCCGAAAACCAACTGCAAGTGCCCTATATTTAATTTCATATTTTGAAACTGTTTCCAAAGCAGAGACCTAATATTGACATGAATGAATTCATTACAATGAAAATGAAACCAGAAAGGATTCAAGTATGAGGAGATTCATCTATGATGGCAATCAGGAATTAATTATCGTAGAAAATGACAAAGATATTTCTTATAAAGCTCAATAAAGAGCAAAAAAGAGTATTTAAACAAGAACTTGAATTCATCTGTGTTTTAAAGACCTTGGTTTCATATGCTGTGAATATTAAGATAAAATTTTCCATTATACTTTATCATCAAGTAAAAGTAGCCTAATTTAATAAATGTTCATGCATAGTACATTCATAAGTAAAATAAATAATGGCTGATAATTTCTCTTGAGAAATTGATAGGAATTTCTGTTTTAGTTTTTAAAAGTTCTTTAATTTCGACAAGTAACCCAAGAATATCCAAGTTGTTGTATGATTGTAAAATAGATTCCAACTCATTTCACATACATCTATTCATTTCTCATAGCCGAAAATATAAATGAGAGTAAAAACATGCAAAATAATGGTTTTAATAATATTTTAAGCACTACTGGGAACAAATTTTAATTATTTATTGACAAAAACTCAATCCAAGGCCGGGCGCAGTGGCTCACGCCTGTAATCCTAGCACTCTGGGAGGCCAAAGCGGGCGGATTGTTTGAGCTCAGGAGTTCGACACCAGCCTGAGCAGGAGCGAGACCCCGTTTCTACTAAAAACAGAAAGAAATTAGATGGACAACTAAAAAATATATAGAAAAAATTAGCCGGGCATGGTGGCACATGTCTGTAGGACCAGCTACTCAGGAGGCTGAGGCAGGAGGATCGCTTGAGCCCAGGAGTTTGAGGTTGCTGTGAGCTAGGCTGACGCCACGGCACTCTACTCAGGGCAGTAGAGTGAGACTCTGTCTCAAAAAAAAAAAAACAACTCAATACATTTTTCTTAAATCCAGGGAATATTAAATTCCCTTGTAATGAAATCACCTACTCAATACTCATACATATATCTGGTGCACTGATAAAACGTTAAACATAGCACATCAATTTATATTCCTAGTGGACCAAGGCTGTCAAGGAGATTTAATAAATATGCCCATTTATTAAATCTCACCCCTAACACAACCTAAGAGAATTGTAAGATTATGCCCAGTAAAGTTACTAAGGCTATGAGGACTTCAAATTTAAGCAAATAATTGAGTATCCTTCTAACCACCACACCCAACTTATAAATTTGTAGTTTTGCCTTAACTCAGTTAAATTTTTAAAACATTATTAATTTTTTTTTTATTTTCTAAAATAATGTGGGATTGTCAGCCTGTTGGAATTTATTGGAAGATTTTGCCCAGCTCCCATTTATTGAGTGCTGATTATGTGCTAGGCTCCATATGTAGTAAGAGCTTTTAATTCATTTCATTTACTCTTAAAAACAACCACATGAGGTTAAGAAGCTCACAGAAGTTAAAGAGTTTACTCAAGTATTTAAACCAGGGTCTCTCTCTCTCTTCAAAACACCAGAATCCTCAGATATATTCTCAAACCTCCTTTCATCTACATAAATTAACTAGGTGTACTTATTTCCTCAAATCTGTAAAAGTCTGTAAAACATACCACCAACTTTACATACAATTTTTTTTTGTGGGAAAAAGAAAAACCAAATAATTTACACTTTGATTTTAAGACACATTCAAATTTTAGAAAAGTTAAATGTGAAAAAAAAATTACCTCATGGATATTAAAAGTATCTATGATTTATTATCTCTATTAGCAGTCAATAGTATTCATGATCTTTCAAAGATATAGAAATATAGTAATGGACATTTAGTAATGGAAAATCATTCTATCTAAAATAGCAACAAAACAATGAAATGCTTAAAATTAATATAAAAAGGGTTGAAATCTATAATGAATAACTTTAAAATCTTAATAAAGTTCATGAAATAAGATCTGAATAAACAAAATGACTACCATATTCTTGAGTGGAAACATGTAATAACCCCAAAATGTTAATTTTTCTACAAATTAACATATAAACCTAAACTGAATTCCAATTATAATTCATTTTATAATTGCATGAAATGACCTATATGTTCATATTCAAGAATAAAACTTAAAAATAGCCAAGAGATGTATTAAAGAGAAAAACAGTGAAGTAGGGAATTCCTTTACCAGATAGTAAAAATTTTATTATGCCATTATAATCAATAGGTGTGGTATTGGTTTAAGAATAGGCAAAGAAATCAGTGGAAGAGAAAAGATAGTCTAGGTATAGATCTCCACATAGATGAGGATGCGAAATATATGACAGATGTATTTCAATTCATTGGGAAAATAATTTTTTTAAAAAAATAAAAGAGGGTACAACTGGTTCTCCATCTAGAAGAAAATTAAGTTGAACCTCTACCTCATATCATATATAAAAATAAATTACAGACGGATTAAAACTTAAATGTACAAGGTAAAATTATTAGAATATTTAGAAAATTTAGGGGTTTTTAACCAAGACAAAATACCCAGAAACTAGAAAACATAGACATATTTGATTAGAGAAAAATTAAAACCTTTTAAATGGTAAAGCATTCGGTAATCAAAAGAAATGCAAAACAATTTTCAAGAAGTATTTATACCACAGAGGATGAATGAAAGGTTAATATTTATAATAATGTCTGTAAAGTACAAAGCACTCTTACAAATAAGAAAAACTAGAAAATGGACAATACAGATAATTCAAAGAACAAATCCAAATGGCTAACGATATCTTTTTTAAATGCTCAAATTCATTAGTAATCAGAAACTTAAAAAAAAAAATAGCAAGGAGCCAAAAATCGGCAAAAATAAAAAGACGCATAATATCGATTATTTATTGGCAATGACAAGGTTTGCTAGGTGAAGTGGTTTGTTGGAAATCGTATTCTCATGCATGGCGGGTGGCAATATGAGTTGTTATAGCCTTTTGCAAAACAGTGAGGCAATATTTATGAAAGAGCACACATCTTTTTTGACCTAGAGATTTCACTTATTAGAAGCTAATACTTAAAAATGAAAACACAAGTAAGAATTTGTATACAAAGTCATTGGCTTTTTTAAAAAGAATATATGTACAAAGTCATTGGCTATGGGTATACACAAACACACAGGAGGAGGACGGATGTAAAAATCTCAGTATATCTCCCTGGCAGGTTGGCCTCTGGGCTTAGAGCGGTTCTGAGAAGGGGTTAGCTGTAAGCCACTAGCAGCCAACACTCATTTGTGGATGGATACAACAGGCCAGCTAAGGGGACGTGGGTGGGGCACCAACATCATCTACCACCATCTATAAGGCGTTTTATGTGACCATGGAAAGAAATGAATGGGCTGTTTCAGTTGACTTGAAGACATTTCTGAGAAAAGCAGATAAAATTATGTAAAATCTTCTTTCTGCAAAAGAATGGGCTAAAAAATCATATAAAATCTTTTTTTTGCAAAAACAATGTGAAACATTTTCTATGTTTTTCTGTAAATTATATGAGCATAAAGTATGGGACAACATCCAACAGGTAGTTTATCCCCAGTAGTGATACGTGGTGCAGGAGAGTAAGGATGAAGATGATGCAGGTAGAAAAGTGGAGTAAAGGAGAAAGTCAGGTCTAGGGTTATTTTAAAGAGAAAAAGAGGAAAAAGAGTTTGCGCCCTACACAAAAATTGATTATAATTAAAGCATACGAATAGATGGAGAAATGATTTGAAAATCTTGGTGGTAAAACCTGGCTGCTGTCCAAGCTGAGCACAGAGTTGGCCTTCCATATCTTGGGTTGTACGTCCATGGATTCAACCAACCGTTGATATTCAAAAGAGTGAAATTAAAAAATAATAAAAATTAGAAATACAGTATAACAACTATTTACATAGCATTTACATTATATTAGGTATTATAAGTAATCTAGAGATGATTTAAAGTATACAGGAGGATATGTGAGTGTGTTTTACGCAAATACTACACCATTTTGTATAAGGGAATGAGCATTTATGGATTTTGGTATCCAAGGGGGTCCTGGAACCAATCCTCCAGGGATACTGAGGGACAACTGCATTTTACTTTCTGTGGGCTGTAGCCTTGGGGAAGGAAGGTTTACATCTTGGCAGTTTTTTACCACCTGTAGTGCGTTGAATGATGCCCCTCCACAAGATATGTCGAAGATCTAACTTCTGCTACTGAGAATGTGATCTTATTTGGAAACAGGGTCTTTTCAAATGTAAGTAAGTTAAGGATCTCAAGATGACATCATCCTGGATTTAGGATGGGCCCTAAATCCAATCACTGGTGTCCTTGTAAGAGAAAGGAGAGGGATCTCTGAGACACAGAGAGGGAGAGGAAAGGCCGCGTGAACATGGAAGCAGATCGTAGTGACGCGTCTGCAAGCCAAACAATGCCTAGGATTGCTGACAGCCACTAGAGGCTGGAAAACGCAAGGAACGATTGTCCTGTAGAGCCTTTGGAGGGATCATAGTCCTGCTGACACCTTGATTTCAGACTTCTAACCTCCAGAGTTGAGAGAGAATACATTTCTGTTGTTTT
>RJWJ010041499.1:0-13458 GCA_004363605.1 Indri indri | reverse complement strand
ATGGCTCAGATTTTGAAAACTTCCCCATTGTACTTTGTGGCACAATGAGATGCTCCAAGCTCACCTTGTAAATTTCCTACTCTTGACCTGGGAGCAGCCATTACTCCAAGAATCTCTGGGAGTGGCGAATAGCATTTAGAGACCTGATTTTGAGCAGTAGTGGTGATTATTGCCCCTGGATCATTATGGAATAGGTCCTGGGTCCTTTATGTGGGCAGCCCTAGGATATATGTTGTTGTTGTTTTAATCAGGACATGGTGATGATGATGATGATACAGTAGATAAATCAGACACACCCTGAGCAGATGATCAAAATTGATATCACCCTGGGAAGGACACAGCGTCACTTACATAGTACTGTAGCTAGGCATGCATAACCTCAATCTAATGGCAAGGAAATATCAGACAAAGTCAAAATGAGAAATAGTTTATTTTAAAAGTTCCTTTTAAAAAGGGTCAATATTATATAAGAGAAAGAAAGACTGAGAAAATGTTCCAGACTAAAGGAAACCAAAGAGACTTAACAACTAAATGTAATTCCTGATCTAGACTGGCTTCTAAACTGGAGGTAAAAACCAACAACAACAAAACTGCTATAGAGCATATTAATTGGTCAATTGACACATTTGGAATATGGACAGCAGATTAGAAAGAAATATTGAATCAATGTTAATTTTATTGAAGTTGAGAATATTCTTACTCTTAGACACACTCAACCATGATTTATGCAACTTACTGTCAACTGTTCCAGAAAAAGAATTCGTGTGTTTGTGTGTGTCTGTAGATAAATAGAGCAAATGATAAAGTAAATGAGGCAAAATGTTAATAACAGAAAAATCTGGGAAAATGGCAGACTGATTTTCTTTGTATTATTCTTGCAGATTTTCTGTAAGTTTAAAATTGCTTCCAAATAAAAAGTCTAAAAAGTTGTTAAGTCTGTATAGATACTTGCAATTCAATTTCCAATTATTTACTTAACTTCTTTGATTTTGTATTTATACTGAACATCTTGGTTTCTAACAACATAAACATAATTATTTATCTTATACACATGAAATAATTTTAAGCTAATAACATCAGCATCACCACTAATAATAAAATTGACAAGTAAAGTTTGAAATTTTCTTGCAGTTTTCTTTTGTCCTTACAATATATCCCACTAAGTTTGTACAACTATTATATTCTAAAATTACTTGAAATAATGCTTTTCTATGTGTGGTTATGTTACCAGTTAGATATATGTTTCATCTGTTTTAGTTACTTCCAATTTTAGGAATTATTTTTATATTTAATTTTATTTTTGAATATGCATTTTTATGATTTGACAGTTAAAATTTTAAAGCAAGTCATAGTTCTAAATTTAAAACCTTAAACCAAAACATATTCGGGAAAATGTCACTTTCTTTCCATACTTCACGATAGATACATTTAAAAATTTTGGCTTTGGGGCCAGGCAGGGTGGCATGCACTTGTAGTCCCAGCTACTTGAGAGGCTAAGGTGGGAGAGCTTAAGGCTAGGAGCTCGAAGCTGTAGTGTGCAATGACTGCACCTATGAATAGCCTGCACTTCAGCCAAGGCAACGTAGGATGACCCTATCTCTTAAAAAGAAATTAGTTTCTGATTTACCTGTCCTGTGTGCCTGGGTGTCTTTCTTTCTTTTTTTTTTTTCAGCATATTATGGGGGTACAAATGTTTAGGTTATGTATATTGCCCTTGCCCCACCTGAGTCAGAGTTTCAAGCATGTCCGTCCCCCAGATGGTGCGCACCGCACTCATTATGTGTGTATATTCCTATCCCCCCTCCATCTGCCCAACACCCGATGAATGTTATTCCTATACGAGCACTTAGGTGTTGATCAGTTAAAACCAATTTGATGATGAGTATATGTGCTGCTTATTTTTCCATTCTTGGGATACTTCACTTAGTAGAATGGGTTCCAGCTCTATCCAGGACAATACAAGAGGTGCTAGATCACCGTTGTCTTTTTGTAACTGTGTATGTGTGTGTGTGTGTGTGTGTAGCCTGTGTAAAATGCAATATACTATTTACACTGTCCTCTGTGTTCTTTTTTAACTTAACATTATACCCCAGATTCTTTCATACCAATATTCTTTTTTTATGGTTTTATAGTACTCCATCCAGGGAAAGTTACATAGTTTCCATTATGGAGATATATCTTAGTTTCATTCCACCAATGTTTATTGATGGTTATTTGTGTGTTTTAATAGTCTTTTGCTGTCATAAATAATGCTGTATATGTCATTTTATACATGTACAGGTATATAACAAAATAATATAAAATAGTTACAGTTTAATCAAAGAAGAAATGGCACATGACAGTATACAATTCATTGAATGGCACAAATAGAGCATGGAGAGACAATACACAGTGCCTGAGTGTTGAGTCTGGGCTCTGAAGACACATATAAATGTAGTATAAAGTAATAGGTATAACATACGTATATTCTTAAAAGTGAGATCGTTGAATGAAAGGGTAAAAGGATCTGTAATTTTGTTGTATATCACCACGTCCCTTTCAATGGAGTTAGTTCAAATTGTATCTCCACTAGCAATAGAAGAGAGTGCCTGGTTTCTCCCAACTTGTACAACACAGTGTTGTCAATTTTTGAATTTTTGCCAATTTATTAGGTGATAAATGGTTTCACAGTGTGCTTTTCATTTGCATTATTTTGTTTTGAGTGAGCTTGAGTATCTGTTCATATTTTTAAGGGCCATTTACTTTCCTTTTTATGTGAACTGCTGGACTATGACTTTGGCTCATTTTTCTATTAGGTTGTTGTTTTGCATTTTAAAATTGATTTTTAAGAGCTCTTTTTGTCTTGGGGAGACAGCCCTTTGAAATAATATAAATTGAAAATATTTTCTCCAGCTATTCATTTGTCTTTTCAATTTTCTTGTGTTTTTTTCCTTTTCTTTTTGACATGCAAAAGTTTTACATGTATATCAAATTTGTCAGTATTTTTTATTATTGCTTCTGGATTTTGAGCCATATTTTTAAAGGCTTTACTCATTGCTAAGTTACGAAGGAATCCATCTGTGTTTTGTTCTATTATTTTGGGGTATATTTTTTTAGAATTTACATTTTTTAATCCATTTACAATGTATCTTGGTACATGAAGTGATGTATCGACCCAATTTTATCTTTTTCCAAATGGTTGCCCAGTTGTTTCGACATCATTTATTAAAAAATTCACCTTTTCTTTGATAGCTGAAGTGACTCTTTTGTCTTGTTTAAATTTCTGTATGTTTTTTCAGAGCCCAGTCTCAACGCTTGAATGCCATCCATTACCTCTCCATGCCATATCCATTCCGTTCAGTGAATTGTATGCTGCCACGTGCCATTTCTTCTTTTATTAAACCGTAATTGTACTTTCATAGTATTCTTGAACTTTTCACTTGTTTATATTTTATTTCTTCTATTGATTAAGATGAAGATTGGATATATACATAGGGACGTCTAAAATGGAAACTAAAACAAAATAAAAGGTTATGGATTTATTTTTCTTTGAAAAGAAATCAGAAGATATGATGCCCAGGGCTGGTCTCAGGAACTCATGCTCCTTGTGCCTTTCTGCTCCACCATCCTTTGGGAGTGGCTTCCAATATCAAGGTTTCTTCATAGCTCAAGATTACTGCTGGAGTTCCAGTCTTCCAAATGCATTCCAGGCAAGACGAAGCAGAAGAGGAAGAGATAAAAGTCCAACTCAAACTCTCCCATATATTACGTTGGCCAATGTAATATGTATAGCAGGGCACATTATCACTCCCAGGGTTCTAGATTTGGTAAACGATTTATCTCTTCCATGTGTCCCCAGCCAGACTGTAAGTAACTTGAAAACAAAGATAGATTTTTCTTTAAATGACCCATAAAACCTAGTATAGTGTCTTTCAGGTAATAGAGCACCTAAAATAAACATTTGATTAAATTTATATTTCATTTAAAACCACACATAAAAACATAGGACATATAAGAAGACTCACAAGAAAATTTAAGTATATGTTGTGCCTTTCATAAAATATGTAATTTATTTTAATGTTCTATCCAATGTTTGGACACGATGTACTATTATATTTGGTTTCATCACTTACATTTTTTCTACCACATCATGCAGCCTCATTTAAATAAGATCATGCACATATTTCAAAGTAATAAAAACACATCACTCTTTCTAGACCAGCAAGCTGTAAGAATCTAGATTTAGTATCAAATACATCATCAGAGTAGAAAAATTATATTTCTAAAAATTAATTTACTTTTAGCATTCAGGTACCTTAAAAATCACTTTCTAATTAGCAAAGGAGACATATTATCATGAGTGATCACTTTGAATAATTAAATAATTATTCAGTTTAGAAATTCATTTGAAAATCTTTATGATTTTCTAATTATAGAAGTAACATGTATTTCTTAAAAACTCAAACATGTTAGAAAGTCCCTGACACCCTTCTCTTCCCAAACTTTCCCCACAGACATTGTTATGGGACTTCCATATTTCTGCTGATACTCCTACTACTAGTTTTACAGCTGAAGTTAAGTATTATTACTTTTAACCTAGTCATTTTGAACTTAATTAATATCAGAATTTATCTGTTATTAGTTATCAAAGTTATACATAGGTTTATAATTTCAAATGTTTATAACAGGCTTATTAAACCATGATGACACTGACATGATTGACACACTGTTATGAAAGAAGAGTATTTAGTTCTTTTGTGCTCTCAACCCATATATCAACCTGTATGTGGGCACACACACACACTTCCTCTCCTTCATCTTCCAAATTCAATCATACTGTAATTTTGGATTAGATTTACCTTAAACATTCACATTTTATGTGATGTAGATATTAGTAAATCCAAACCACATAGTATACTGTGTTAACATTCTCCTCCTTTCTTGGAACACTTTTGTTTTCCTTGATGTTATAACCACTTCATTGGATGGTTTGCCTAGTCTCTATGCAACTAACATTAATATTCTTCTCAATATATTCTAAAACAGCTGATTATTTTATGAATTTCACCTGTTTCTTGGAGGCTACACTTCTGAAGACCTACATTCTCCTACTCCAATCTGGATGAATGCTTTCTGGATCTGCTGCACAGGTTATTTTCTTCGTTCTCTATTATCATCTTGGGTAATTCCTTTGCCTGGCTCCTTTGCTGGTCAGGCACTGGGTCTTCCTCTTTCTTGGTTTGCATCTGTTAGGAAGGAGCACACTCTCCAACAACTTTCTAAGAAAAGTATATGAGAAAAGATAAATTTTTTTGGGGGGGGGAACTTTTATATCATAACTATCTTTATTCTACCATAACAATTTATTAAAGGTTTAGTTATTGTCTTAGTTTGGACTGCTATAACAGAATATCACAGGCTAGGTGGCTTCGAAGCAAGAAAATTTTATTTCTCACAGTTCCAGAGGCTGGGAAGTCCAAGAGCAAGGCAGATTTGGTGTCTCGTGAGGGGTCTACTTGCTGGTTCCCAGACAGCCATCTTCTTGCTGCATCTTCACATGGTAAAAAATGTGAGGGAGCTCTTTGGGATCTCCTTTTTTTTCAATCAGGAAAGTTGACACAAATGGGATCTCTTTTATAAGGGTAGTTTCCTGTTCTTGAAGGTTCTACTCTTATGACCTATTCATCTACCAAAGGCCCTACCTCCTAATACCCTCGCATTGGAGATTAGGCTTTCAACATATGAATTTTGTGGGGACACAAACATTCAATCTATAACAGTTACGGAATCTGAGTTTAGACATAATTTTCTCTCAGAATTTCAAAAGAATTACTTCATGTAGTTTCTCAAATGCAACATATTCTCATTCCTGGTCTATTGTATGTAATTTATTTTGTTCTCTGAAAGCTCTTAACATGCCTTAATTTATTCTATAAATATTTATAGATCACTTATTATGTACCAGGTACTATTCTCAGCACTGAGGATATAGAAGTTTATGAAAGACACAAACATTTATGTCTTCTTGGCACTTATATTCTAGTAAAGGAAAGAAATCATATAAAAAATAAGTAAAATATGTAGTATGTTAGATGGTGATAAGTACTAAGGAGAAAAATAAAACAGTGAAAAATCTGAATAGAAATGAAATTTTAGATAAGGTAGCCGGAGAAGGTGACTTTTGAGTAAAGCCTCGAAGGGTGTGTCGATATTGGGGGTGAAGGAGATGGCATTCCAGGCAGAGGAAACAACAAAGTGCAAAGGTTCTGAGGGAGGTATGGTAGCTTTGTACTGCGTCAATTTAGCTAAGATAATTTCAAATAGCTTCCATGTGTGGTTCTTGGCTACGACTGTCCACAACGGAAATTTGCCCAAGGTTGGGAAAGTGAAAGGGAAGCAGCAGTTGCTTTTTGCTCAGAAGATTAAGGTAGGCTCAGATGCTATTGCAGCTCATGCAGTTGCCACAGATCTGTTGGATCACCTTTGTCGACATGGGGCAGCAGCCAGGACCACAGCTCCTCCAGATCCTGATGGACATCTGTCTTCAATTTTTTCAACTCCTGGGCTTGGTGCATGTTGAGCTCTGTGGAAAAGGATGCTGGTAGTGAGTGATCACTCTAGGTTCTAAAGAGAGACGCCCAGGTCATCACTGGTTCTAGCTCCTCCTCAAGAGTCCGATCTCCCCCACTTTTTGCCTGTCTTTTCTTTCCAACTCCCTGCCTTACTGACTTCAGAACTATCATCATGAGCAGAAGCAATAGGCATTTATAAACTGTTTAACCAGTGACTTTAATTGTGTAAGGTCAGATCCCTAGAATTAATCCCTTATTCTATGTCATTCATTGTGGTTCTGCTTCTTTGATCAAACCCTGAGTCATACAGTGGGATAGTGTCTGGCTTTTTGGAGGAACAGCAAGGTGGCCAATGTGTCTGTGGTGGGCTGATTGAATGGGAGAACAATAGGAGATGAGTTAAGAGAGGTAATGGGAACAAATGGCAAAGGTTTCTGAAGGTCAAAGTAGGGATTTTGTTTTTATTAATATGCTGAGGTGGAAAGTCACTGGAAGATTTGAGGCAGAAGGGGGACATGATCTGACTTACACTGCAATATTATCTTTCTGGCTTCTGTTTAGAGGGAGACTAAAGGGAGGCAGAGGCAGAGGCAGGGAGGCCATTTATGAAGCTATGTTAATAATCCAGGCAAGATATTATGGTGACAAGAGACATTGGTGACTTGGACCAGAATAGTGATGTGGTAGTGATGATAAATAGTTAAATTGTGGAATTCTGAAAGGTAGAGCCTATCTGCTATGCTATGTACTCGGTATACATGTCTCTTGGCCTGTGCACCTGAAAAGTATGTGGTTGCCATTAACTGATATGGGAGAAGTTGGAGGTGGTGCAGGTTTTAAAAGAGAGATAACAGCTTAATTTTAGATGTGCTAAATTAGAGACACTTATTAGAAATTTAAGTAGAGTTATTTATCCCATAGGAGATTTAAAAAAAAAGGAAATTTAAGTAGAGAACTCAAGAAAATGGTTGGATGTACTGGTATGTAGTTTAGGGCTGGAGATAAAAATCAGGGTGTGGTCAGCAATAGCTAGTATTTAAAATCTGGATGCCAGTTGAGATAAGCCAGGTAGCTAATAACTATAGCTATAAAAGAGAGGAGGCCCAAGGGCCATGAGATTTGGGGCCCTCCAATATTTGAAAGTCAGAGTCACGAGAAGGAACTAGCAAAAGATATATTCGCAAATGATCAGTAGAGTAGAACTACAACCAGAACATTGTGATATTCTTAAAGACAGGGAAGAAAGTATATCAAGGAAGGAGTGACAAATTTTATCAGATACTGCTATGAGTCAATTAAGATGAGAATTGACCATTGTATTTGGCAACATGGAGGTAATTATTAGTTGATGATCCTGATGGCATATTGGGGACAAACCTAGCTGGTTTAAGTGAGCATGGGAGAAAATAATTTGGAGATAGTTGGTGTAGACTACTCTTTTAAAGAGTTTTAGTAAAAAGGGAAAGAGACCAATGGGGTGGTAGCTAGAGGAGGCTGTGGAGTCAAAAGAGTGTTTGTTTTAAAGGTACGAGAAATAATGGCGGTTTGTATGCTGTTGGGAACAATATGCTGTAACGGGGAAAGTTGAAGGTGTGGTAGAAATGGAGAATGGCTGGAGAAGTCTTCCCGAGAAGGGTTGGATGTGGTGCTTAAGCAGAAAGTTTAGCCTTACGGAGAGTGTGGCTAGTAAATCCCAGGGACAGTAGAGCCTGAAGAATATGTGGGCACAGATATAGGAAGATAGGTAGACATAGAGGGTCAGGCTTGTGGGAATTCTTTGGTGGCTTCAGTTTCCACAGCAATATTGAAAGCAAGGGAAACATCTGAGAATGGGTTGGGGGAGAATATGTCAGAGGCTGGAGGAGAGAGACACCACCATGAAGTAGTTGTCTCGGAGAGCGGGAGAGTGAGAGGGTAATATTACCTGATTTCCAGGCAGCAGTAAGGGCCCACTTGAAGTTAATGTTCATGAACATAAAAATAACACCAGTCAACATGACTGTTTGTTTTCCCACTTTTATGTTCAGCTGCACTGGTGTGGAAATGGAGTGGAAAGAAAATGTGATTTAGCTAGGGTTGTGATTTTGCTGAGAACAGATGACAAAGTGCAAGAGGGACAAAAATATTAAGATTTTATCCAAGATACTAATTAAAATTATTGACCATTGAGTTTAAACTGAAGGAAAGAAAAGAGAACATGAGAAGGGTAAGGGACTGAGAAAAGATGGTTAGATCAATGGATCGTCTCTGTTTCTGGTGTTCCAAGATGTGCCTTGGCATGGGGTCTTTTCCCACTCATCGTGCTTAATGTACTTTTGGCTTTTCAATGTTTATCCTTCAGCTCTGAGAAATTTTATTGAATTATTTCTTTGTTGTTTGTCCTCCACTCCACTTTTCTCAAGTCTCTCTTTTTGAGACTCCTTTTATTCATATGTTGGACCTCCTAATAGGTCCTCTGAATTTTTTTCTTTCTTTCTGGCTTCCATTCTTATTTCATGAATGCAATATCAACTCATAACACTCTGGAAATATTAATTATAATTTTGGGGGAATTTTATTTTGCCCCCTGCACTGTCTCCAATTTTTCAAAGTTCTTCTTTTCTAGTATAATGAAACCCTAGATACCCATCCCCCAGCTTCAACTGTTAACAATATTTTGCTAATTTGTTTCATCTGTTGTGTCAACTTTTGCAAATATGTTTTTAGTACATCATTTGAATTTGAATTTCAATTTTAATCATAGTGTTTTGACATATGTGATCTCTAAATTTTGAAGGTTGACTTGGTACTGTCCCTCAATTGGGGTCTCACTTTCTTCTAACCCACCATGCTTTTTCTCTCTCGGTTTTCTGCTTTTGCAGCTTGGATTTCATGTTTTACTATTTAATAACACTCTAGTTAATATTCAAAACTCCCTGGCCCTCTATCTTTTCCTCTCTGGCAAAATGCCAACCCTGAATGAACTCAGAAATTTCCTCTCCCTTTGCTTACATCTAAGCAACCTAGGGTTGTTGGAGAACATCCCAATAGAGAAAAGACTGGATCCTTCCTAAATTTATAATCACTGATCTCAACTAGGCCCTCAACACTTTAGAAATCTTACTGCATTTTCCTGGTCAATTCGCTCTCTGTCATTCTCAGCAGCAACCTTAAAAAAAATTCACATTTCTCAAACTTCAACCATACCTTCTATCTTCCTTTTCATAATCAGTGGAAAATGAAGCCTGTTACTTTTGGAAAATATAATCCATGACACATGAACTATCTCAGCTTTCCAAACTCAAACTTAGTTACTAGTTACTCTTATGCTTAGTTACCACTTAGGTACTCCCGTGCTATTCATTCTCTCTCTCTCTCCTCCCCCCCACCCCAACACACTAGGGAGCTGTCTCTTTCCCTTTCAGAGGCCAGTTCCTTTACCTTTGCTTGGAATCCATTCTCTCCCACTTTTTACAACTTTCCATTATCTATTATTCCTTTTCTTAAACACCTAAACACACACTCTCTCCGTCTCTCTCTCTCTCTGTCTCAAGTAGATCCTTCCCACCAGGTTTTAAATATACTCAAGACTCTCCAGTTACAAAACAAACAAACAACTCTTTTTCCCTTCTTCCATCTACGTCTATCCACCTCTTTTCCTTATCTTTGCAAAACCTACCAAAACTTCAGCCTATTCTAACTTCTGTTTCCAACCTTGGCCAAAACTCTTGCTCAGCTCGCCAGTGACTCTCATGCCCCTAGATTCTTGCCAGTCCTCATCTCGCTTCACTTCTCAGTGGTATCCAACACCATGGACCTTCATTTCTGAAACGCTCTTGAATTTTGCCACACAGCATTGTTCCATTTTTTAACTTCCTATTTCTCCAATAAAGACTGATTTTTCTTTATCCAGCCTTCGAGTGTTAGAGTTCCTTAAGACTCACTCCCAAGTCCTCTTCAACCTGGAACCTCTTACCAGGTGATCTCATTTATGCCCTTGAGTTCCTTTACACCTCTCCTTAGAGAAACCTAAACTTTATATCTCTTCTGATTTCTAAACAATATTAAAAAGTATTTACCATCTTCATTTGTATGCCTCAAAGGCACCTAAAATTCAACATATTCCAAGCTACGCTTGTGATCTGAGTGGATCATAAAATCACCATATTCCAGACTGAACTATGACCCTGTGATGTGTTCCCCAGCTCAGTGACGACACCAACATCCATCCAGCTGTGCAAGCTAAAGACCAAGAGGTCATCTTTTCTACCTCCCTCTCCTTCTTTTCTACCACACATATCTCATTTAAGACCAACACCTTCTAACTGGTGCCCTATATCCACTCCGAACCCTAAAATCTATTCTCCATATTGCAGGCAGAGCAAATTTAATCATGTCATCCCCCCACACAAGCACACTAAAACCCTTCAGTGGTTCTTTATTGTTTTTACAGAAAAAAAATGAAATAAAATCTTAAGATGACTGATAAGAGATGACCTATAAGCCATTGGTTTGGCCCTACTTATGTTTCTGGCTCCATCGCATGGCATGCTGACCATTTAGTTTTTTTGAAAGTGTCATGCTTCCTCTTGTTCTTGGCTCTGGGCCTAAGCTGTCTCCTGTCTCTGGAAAGTCCTACTAAAGTCCCCCAATCCTCTGCCAACTTAACTCCTCTGGATCACTCAGATTTTGCCTCAGCTACCACTTCTTCAAGGGAGCCTTCCCTGGCTATCTTGGCCAATTCACTCAAGCAAGTATGTGCTTTCCTGGCAATCATTTCTTTGGCTGGTTCTTTAATTAAAGTCTATGCTGTATTCACACCTATTGAATTCTCAGCCTCTGAACAGTGCCTTGACACATAGTATGCACACAATACACGTTAGCTGAAGGGATAAATGAATAGGATTTTTTTCTATAAATATTATGTGAATAGTTTAAACTTTAAGCAAAATTGTGATTTATTTTCTAACCACAGTGAAAGAGTGTGAAAATACAATCAATTGGCCTATGTGAGAAGATCTTTCTTAAGAGAACCTCTCTGAGAATGTTAGACTTTCATAATTTTAGACTACATTTTCTCACGTAAAATAAAGCTAATCCCATATTCTCTTTAATGTGTGATCACTTTTGATATAGTTTGGATGTTTGGCCCCTCCAAATCTCATGTGGAAATTCAATCCCCATTGTTGGAGGTGGGGCCTGGTGGGAGGTGTTTTGGTCTTGGAGGTGGATCCCTCATGAATGGCTTGGTGCCTTCCCAGTGTTAATGAGTGAATTCTGGCTCTGTTACTTCACACAAGAGCTGGTTGTTTAAGAGAGCCTGGCACCGTCTCCGCTCTCTCTTGCTCCTGTTCTCACCATGTGACATGCCTGTTCCCTCTTCATGTTTTGTCATGAGTGGAGGCTTCTTGAAGCCCTCACCAGAAGCAGATGCTGGCATGATGCATCTTGCACAGTCTGCGGAACTGAGAGCCAAATAAACCTCTTTTCTTTATGAATCACCCAGCCTCATGTATTTCCTTTATAGCAACACAAAATGGACTAACACAGCTTTCAAACTCAATACCTATAGAGGCTTAAACACTAATTAATTTAAAATAATATAAATCGGTATACTCAATAGTTCTAAATCATTTCCATACTCTATTTTGTCAAGTCAACTGATACCATCATTCAAATTTTCATTTGATAGCTGTCTCACAATAGAGTCAAGGAAATATAAACTTCATTTAAGTACCAAAATGACCATTATACAATTTATATAAATCCAAAAAAGCACATTAATAGCTCTATGAGGCAGAGCTTTAGTTGTAAACAAAGGAAAGGGACTATGGTTGACACAAACCAAAAAGGAGTTTATTGAACATATATTGGATAACTCAGAATTTCCAGAAAGATAGGAGAACCAGCCAGAGGAAGGCAGGCTGGGCAGCCGGGAACAACGTGATCAAAATCAGGTCCTGGAACTTCACTGGGGAGGGTGCTGCTGCTGCCACCAGAGTACCTGGGGCCTCAGAGGGCACTGCCACCTGGCAGCACTGATTGGCAGCTGGTGCTGTCCTGGAAGCTGGTGTGGCTGCAGACCCCACCACCCGGCCAGAGTGGACTCTCTACTGTCATGACTTCCGAAAATCGCAAAATCCCGACACAAACTCTAGAGCAGGTGTGTCTTACTTATCAAGCCCTTGTCTCTTGCCCATACTCCAGGGGCAAGGAGGCTGACAAGCAGGGATTTGGCCTCTTGGGCTTCTAGGATGAAAGGAGAGTTTTCCTTCCCATCGAGATTCGGATGGGGTAGAATTCCCTAACATGGAAGGGAGTTCAGATTGTGTATAGCCAAAAAAAAAAAAAAAAAAAAAAAAAAAATCAAACAACAATAAGGGAAGTATTAAATAAATTCTGATTTAACCATGCAAAGAAATATTAAGTGACCATTAAAATATTTTGCAGCAGTGCTATAACATAAACTATAATATTTGATTTTAAATATGGTATGAAAATTTATATACAAATGACCTCAATTACTTTTATGTATTTATCATACATATTATATATATCATTATTTATCATTATAGACATCATAATATATATGTACATAAACACATAGGTGTGGCTGGACAAGGACTCTGGGCTCCTCTTCAGCCCTTTTTCCTTTCCTGTCTCTCCCCTCAGTTGGAAGGGTAGCTGAAGTGACACTGTGAGAGACAATATTAGAAAGAGACAGAAATACAAATGATTTCTACTAGATCATCCACACTGAAGGATCTGAAAGACCCATGCCCAAGATCCTTGGTTCCCTTTTCAGAATGGAGCAAGGGAAGAAAGATTTCCCAGTTTTAAACACATGAGGTATAGTTGTAGGCAGGAGCTAGGATCCTGCAGGGAAGGTAAAGTTTTAAGAAAAAAGGTGGAGGAGAGAGAGAGAGAG
>RJWJ010041498.1:0-13468 GCA_004363605.1 Indri indri | reverse complement strand
TGAAATATACATGACATTATTATTAACTATAGTCACCACCCTGCTGTGCAATAGATCTCAAAAACTTACTCCTTCTGTCTAACTGAAACTTTGTACCCTTTTACCAACATCTCCCCATTTCCCCCCACCTCCAGCTGCCAGTAAACCCCATTCTACTCTCTGCTTCTACAAGTTGGGTTTTTTTGAGATTCTACATATGCGTGAGATCATGCAGTATTTGCCTTTTTGTGCTTAGCTTATAATACTTAGTATAATGTCCTGCAGATTTATCCATGTTGTTGTAAATGACAGGATTTCCTTCTTTTTAAAAGCTGAATAGTATTTCACTGTGTATATCCACCACATTTCCTTTATCCATTCATCTGTTGAAGAACATTTAGGATGCTTCCATACCTTGGCTATTGTGAATAATGCTGCACTGAACATGGGAGTACAGCTATGTCTTTGACATACTAGTTTTATTTCCTTTGGATATACCCCAGTATAGTGGATTGCTGGATCATTTGGTCTTTCTACTTTTAATTTTTTTCGGAAGCCTCCATACTTTTTTTCTTAAAGTTGTACTAATTTACATTCCCACCAACAGTTCATCTTTTTAATGACAGTCATTGTAACAGGTGTGAGGTAATATTTCATTGTGGTTTTAATTTGCATTTCCCTGATAGTGATGTTGGGCATTTTTTTCATATCCCTGTTGGCCATTTGTATGTCCTTTGAGAAATGTCTATTCGGGTCCTTTGTCCATTTTTAAAAAATTGGGTTATTTGTTTTCTTACTACGGAGTTGAGTTTCTTGGTTATTAACCCCTTTTCAGATGTATCATTTCCAAATATTGTCTCCCAATCTGTAGGTTTTCTCTTTAGTCTGTTGTTTCCCTTGTTGTGCAGAAGCTTTAGTTTGATGCCATTCCATTTGTCTAGTTTTTCTTTTGTTGCCTGTGGCTTTTGGGGTCATATCAAAAAGTCATTGCCCATATCAATGTTGTGAAGTCTTTCCCCTATGTTTTCTTCTAGTATTTTTACAGTTTCAGGTTTTACACGTAAGTCTTTAATCTATTTTGAGTTGATTTTTGTAGATGGTGTGAAATGAGGGTCCCATTTCATTCTGCTGCATGTGGATATCCAGTTTTTCCAGCACCACTTATTGAAGAGACTGTCTTTTCCCCACTCTGTGTTCTTGGTACCTTTGTCAAAAAATCAATCGATTGTAAATGTGTGGGTTTATTTCTGGCTCTTTTTTCTATTCCATTGGTTGATGTGTCTTCACATATTTTTTTGATGTTGTTTAGATGAATGAAACTCCTGGTGGACAGAGGCGATGCTTCCTTCTTCGAGAGTGCTAATATGGTGTGGTGAGAAGCTCGTTGGCTTTGTAGTAAAATTAAGCAAAGGGCAAACGAATGAACAGTCACATAACTATAATTTAGGATTGTGTTAGCTCTTTGAGGTGAACCTGACTGCTCACACCTATGCAGGTTGCATTCATCTTGCCTGGAAATACAGGTTCGGAGCTGTTGATGGCCTAATAGTAGGAACGTTTCCTGTAAACTGGCTTCAAATTGCTCTGGAGAGATGCAATGAAATGTTTAGACTATTTTATATCAAAGTTAAAATCCATTAACAAGAATAAAAAAGCCACCATATGGTGATGGAAAACATTTTTTATCCTCTACTTCATTTAATTAATTTTCAAAGTCCTAAAGAATTTGCATTCTCTAGTGGTGAGCCCTGAGTCTGCATAAGCGTGTATTTAAAAAGCCATATAAATAAATCAAATATAGCCAGTGGTAGCCCACTAACCTCCAACAGTTACCATAATTCAGGAAATCCTGGAATAAATTTAATTTTGTATTTTGCATAAAGAAAGGATCTGCCAAGTAAATGAAGATTAGCTGTTTAAAGCAATCATGGAATGAAACTCCTTTAAGATAAATTAGAAGCTTACCACAAACAATAAAGATGTTAATAAAGTCATAGTCATCATTTTTGGATTCATTAATGGAATAATTTTTTATGTGAAGAATAAATTTCAGTCTTTCTACTGAGGCTTTTACAATATAGACAGAATATCAGACTAAACTCCCAAATGAGATGTGGGTAAAATGTTATGAGAGTTCAGAAAAGAGCAATACTAAGTTTTTTGGAGACTAGCCTTAATAATAAAAACTAACATTTTTAGAGTGCCTACTAAGTGACCAGTCTGGAAAATCCTGGCTCTGGAAGGTTTACCTCCAAAACTGAAGGGAATTTGCCCTGTATTCTGGGTAGTTGTCTAAAAATGCAGCCTGGCATTGAGCTCTAACTCTTAGTTAATGAAACCAGGAATTCTCCTGAATATTTATTCAGAAAGCAGGTCTCTGCCTTCCTATATTTGAAATATGATGAAAAGAAGAAGGAGAAGCTTAGACTGTATGAACTCTGCTTCTCTGATATTTATTCTCAAAGTGCCAATGTAGGTACATACTTTTCTTGGAAATGGATAGGAATGAACTATCAAATGCAGGGACAGTTTTGGTAAGAAACTCTCGAAACTTCAGGATTATGAGAAATTTGCAAATGAGCATCTTAGTAGCATCACATGAGTGTTGTCTTCCTGTTTGGGGCTACCTATCCCAGGGTGCTGAGAAAAACTATATGTGATCCTTAGGGAACTGTGGAGAATGGAAGAGCATTAGAAGACAGACCCGTGACTTAATGACAAACTGGCAATGCAGGCATCTCTCCCAGACCAGTACGATTTGTGAATATGCAGAAAAGAAAGCAGTGGCTTCATGGAGTTATGCCGAACAAATTGGACTTTCTTTTTTGATAGGGATATTTGGTAGCTCAGGAGACTGCACTAAACATAGTATCTCTGTACTTAAAGATTGCATTTGCCTGTCTCTCCTGAACTTTTTAAAAAATAAAATGGAGAAAGGCAAATAGGATGAGAGCGGGAGATGTATTCCTAACTGGTCAAGGAGTTAATTGAATTCCAGAGAAGGCTAATGAATGGGTAGTTGATAACCTTGATGTACAGTTCTAGAATCCTACCACATAGATTGTCCGTGCACTTGTCCTGGCCAAAAACCAACAAAAGTTCTTTTAGTGTCTACCATGTTTAAGGCACTGTTCTGAGTGTCAGAATAACATTGGTGTGTACATGTTAGGAACTGTACTAAACATTTTATAACCTTATTTAATTCTCACAATAACCCCATCAGGCATTACAGTCTCCATTTTATATGTATGAGGAAAAGGAAGTCAGAGAACTTAATTAGCTTGACTCAGGTTGGTCACACAGCTAGTAAGTGACAGTGCCCAGATACAATCCTTGGTTTTTTGACTCCTCATTAATGATTAGAACAAGAAAATGAGTCAATAGACACATGAAATGAATGCAGAAGAGCTACTGACGTGGGAACGTGCTTAACGACAGAATTACTATACAAAAGAATTTTAATGGGCTGGAGCAAATTTAATCAGAGAACGTTTAACAGGGATGCATGTAAAATCCTGAGCTTGGTTCCAAATATCCAGCTGCACAGGGCAATGTGGCTTAGCAGCTGCATAAGCTCAATGTGATTCGATAGTGTGACATAGCTACCCTGAGAGTGAACGCAAACGGATGCCACATTTGTACAAATGTAGTATTCTACACAAGAAGATAGATTATTCTGTTTTATTTTGACCCAGGTTACGTCTGGAAACTGTGAGGAGTTCTGGACAGCACACCTCTGGAGGGACATAGACTTAACCAGACTCATGAAAGGACTTATTAGCACTTTTTTCCCATTCTTTCAACAAGTATTTTTATTATTATTACATGCAAACATTGTGTTAGGCACTGACGAAATGGCAATTTACAAAACGGCCTCCTTGTAGCTTACATTCTTACGGGAGAGGAGAAAACCACATAGACAAATAAGAGTACATTATAATATCAGCGATAAATGCTGCTAGAAAATTAAGCAGTGTAAGGGGATAGAGAATGGGGCAGGAGCTATTTCAGATAAGGTGGTCAGGTAAGTCATCTCTGAAGAGCTGTCATTTGATCATAAACCTGAGATAATTAAGTGAGGGCATTATAAATAGAAGAAGATAAATGGAAGAAGAAAAGTCCACGCAGAGGAAAAAGAAAGTACAAAACCCTGAGGTGGGAGTTTGCTCTGTAAGTTCCGGAAGGTATCCAGGGCAGACGCTGTGCTACACTAGCGGGCAGAGACGCAGGAGGGAAAGCAGGACTCTGGGCCAGTCCAGAGGCCAAGTGAACAAAGCATTTCAAGGGCAGAGCGACCACTACGAGTAAGATGAGAACAGAGATCTGATCACTGGCTGTGGCAACGTGGAACTCACTGGTGACCTGTCGTTCCTCAGAGTTGATTGAAAGAGGCTGAATAAATCTAGCCTTGGGAGGAAATGTCTTAGAGCAGAGTTTTCAAAGTGTTATTGTGGGCCACCTGAAGACTTCCTAAAATCAAATCGCTAGGGACATGGGGCTCTGGAATCTGCATTTTTGGCAGTATAAGTTTCTTATTCACCCTCAAGTTTGAAAACTACTGATTTAGGGATTGCTAGCTGACATGAAATATTTACAAAGTTGTTCTGCATTTCCACTGAGGGACTGATGAACAGAAGCTAAAAGTAGATGTATTTTTGTTACTTATGAGATTGAACACTTAAATGCTGGCCATTTGAAAGCAGAATAAGTTGTTCCTGACAGAAATGAGTTCTCTTCCATTGAAATAGGGACTGGATAACCATTACTTTTGGGGTCATTTGGAGGGACTTTAACAATCATTTGGCATGGGAAGAGTGTTGCATTAAGTAAACTCCTAACCCCGTGGTTCCAGTATTCTGAAATAATAATGCAAGCAGCAAACCCTCATCCCTGCTCTAAACAGCTGGAGGAATACTAGCTCGAACTAGCCTTTTCTGTGTCTGGTTTGACTCTGAAAATGTAGGAAAAATGCATTTCTATGTTGCTGAGTCCCAGGGTTGTTAGGAATGTCAAGGGACCATGAAACGACATAAGTTAATGTAAGCAAAGGGGGAGAATTAAAATTTTACTGAATAATGGCAAAAGAAAAGAAATCTTAGTAATTGAGAGAAAGTGTTATATCAATGTTAGCATGTTTCCATTACAACATGTCAGGAATATCCTGGAATTCAATTCTCCTGCTGCTATTGGATATTATTATTATTATTAAATTATGGCATAAGCACAAAGTCAGAACAGATATCTTGGATCCATCAGCAAATGAGATGTTCCAAATTTTGCGTCACACAATTAGCGGGGTGGGTATTTTTTGCTGGCCCATAACATTTCCTGCATGCAACAGAGGCTGGGCTGGGGACCTCCTCATTTGTTGAAGCATATGCATTATTGTTGGGCTCACCACACAGCTGTGGGGGAAAACGTTGTTCGCCCTAAGGTTATAACCCCCTTCTCCAAATTACTGTTTACTGATGTGGGAGAAAAGGACTCCTGGCATAGCCCAATAATTACTCTTGGCACAGCTCAATAATTAATGAAGTGTTAAAAAGACTCTGCTAAAGTTTGTGCATCTGCTATGGAGGGTGCGAAAGTACAAGAGACTCACCCGGGCAGCCGAGTCAAAAACACACATGGCCTTCCCTGTCCTCCCAGGAGAGGACCCAGCGGGGAGTGAGAAAGGCTGAGCGAGTTAGTGAAGGAGAGAAAGGGGACTCTCACTACCAAGCTGTTTCCAAGTTTCTAAGAACAGAGAAGCCCAAGGTGGTACAGTTGTAATTTCTCAGTTTTTCTTTCCTGTGATTTATAGGTAGGTCCTTTAATTTGTGGAAAGAAATTTATATGCAGAAACAACTGCTTTTCTCTCTCCATTCGTTATGATGCAGTACTTGCTAAATTAGCAGTTTAAAATAATTTGATGATGATAATGCAAGGACAAATAATTACTGCCACTAGTGCGGTATTTATTTATCTCCTGAAATTTTATGGAGGTTGCAAGCTGGCATCTCGCCTAGTGAATAAGATATCAAGAGCGCTTTTTTAGCTACAAAATTAACAAAGGAAGGAATAAATATTATTTTTCCCTCAAAGGACCCAGTTTGGAAAAAGCCCAAGGATTAACTCTTTGTGCCTCAGTCTGATTTCACAGTGTGTCACCTCTCGCACTCGTCCTCATCAATCACTGATGTAGGACCAGGCCTCAGACAGGCCTCCGGGCTTTCCCAGGAATCCCTGCTGCTTGGCTGGAGAGTCGGGTCCAGGCCAAGGGTTTCTGAAACACAGCTCAGGTATAAGCTGACTCTAGCTTCAGGCCAATTTCTTAAGCAAAGGGTCTTTGCTAATATGTAGAACGGAAAAGAATGCTGGGAGAGTGGGTTGGTGTCGTCCTGCTCGCCCCGTTCTCTGCTCTCCCCTCCCCCATCCCGTTATTTATGTTCAGTTCAGAATAAAGGGAAGATATTTGACAAGTTCTGTTTTATTAACTCTGTTCTGATTTGGTTGGTGATACGTTGAGTATTGTTTCCTGTTTTTTTTTCCCCCAGTGTTGTGTATATACATTTCTTAATGGTCACAATTTCCCTATGTGGCAGCTAAGGGGGAGTATAGAGCAAGGAGTAAACCCTGAGGAATTAAGGTGCAGGCTGCCCTATTTTTTTCCCTCCTCTTTAATATGAAACTAGTTACAGGCACATTTTTTAAAACCTCTCAGCAGGAATTGCAAAGTTTTCTCAATCATCACCTAGCAACAAAACCCAGCAAAACATTTGCAAAGCAGTTTTTGCAATGCAGCCACCACTGACTGGCAGAACTGACTTGTGGAAGGCTGAATTTGCTATGGAGGGGGATTGAATGCTTTCTTCTTTATTCAAGTAGAATGCTGAGATGTGCAGTCTGGATCCTGCTCGAACCAAATTGATGTACATTAAAGAATAAACCATAATGCCCATTGTGAATTGGAGGTCGGAAGGATTCAACAGAATTTGATGATGGGCCAGTTCTCATTGAAACTATTTAAATTGAACTTTTAAAGTAGTTGTTTTAAATAAAGCAATCTGAGATTGATATAACTATCCCTTTATCTTTCCACATTAGATAAAATATTCTGGACCTGTGGGTAGTATAAGAAACCTAGTCTATTGGGTAATAAGTTCAGAATTGAACTGAAGATTAGCCTCTTCCCTGAAAATAATATTGATAACAATCTCCCTTCAGAAAGAGAGTAAATCTGCTTTGTCTGGCTTTGACTTCTACCCAGAGTTAGCAGCCGGGCATAATGCCTATTACCATTAAGAAAATATGCTACTCTGGAACTGAGTTGTAATATCCATTTGCAGGTCCTTGCTGTGGGTCTTTTTCCTTAGAGGAATAAGAATCTTACAATAAGATCCTTTTGTTTTGTCATGTACTTTAGAGCAAAAAGACCAGATTTTATATTTTCATTTTTTGTTTCTGTAGTAAATAGCCCTATGCGGGGACGAGTATATCAGGTCAACAGTCTAGATACCAGAACCTTGATTTTTAATACTCAGATGGGGCCCACCAAGTTTATACTTCTATGTTAATAACAGAGAAGTCTCTTTGGCTCAGTACTTCAGGAAGACAGCGAAACACTGTGTTGAATGTGACTGGCTCCTCACTCTTCGAGAGGAATCCTATAAAGTTTGCTCCCCTATGTGCGATACGTGCACAAAGGATATAGAGTGTGTTCTCATGTCAGCTTCAACTCTTGCTCCCTGAGGAACTCGTAAGCCTAGATAACTTGTGGTAAGGAAAACGGTTGTGACCCAGTTTAGAGTATCTTCTTGTGTCCCCTACACTTGCTGTTGCCTGGGATGCCAACCTCTTGTTTCCTGTCCCGTATTACTAATGATGGAATTGCTCTGAACATTTGCCCTTATCTTTGTTCAAAATGTAGCTTTTAAGTGCTGGATCCTTCTCAGTTTGTGGAAAAGGCTTTGCTTCGCCCCTTACGCTCTGTGAAATGTTGACTGCCTGCTTTATTTGTTACTGAGAGTGACCGTGTGGCTCTGCCTTCTTCTACCTCGGTTTAGTCTAAAACTCTCTTTGACAACTTTTTCTCTGTCACGATCAGCATTTTCTGTGACTGTGGGAGCAATGTTCTAAATCTTGGCTACTCAAAGTGTGGGCTGCAGACCAGCAGCATGGACATCACCTGGGAGCTTGTTAGACATATAGACTCTCAGGCTCCATCTGAGAATTACTAAGTTAGAATCTTCCTTTTAATGAGTTACTTAGGTGATTCATATGCACAGTGAAGTTTGAGGAGCATTGTGAATCTTTTTGGTTTAGTGATTTGCTTCCTGTTGGGACTGCTAGCTGAAAATGAATCTTCCCATGGACTGCCTCTAAAACACCATTAAACACTCCTCATTCTTAACAGTACTGAGGTGAACTTAGAGGCTGGGCCATAGGAGCAGCAAAGAGACTTGAGCAAAGAGGTAGACACTACCCAGGCATTCACTGGTGTTCACAGACAGGATAGCCCAGGAGTTCCATGAATGTAGATTATGACATGACTTTCCCTGCACTGTACATTTTGTGTTACCCATCTTATGGTAAATTCTACGTTTTATCTTATATTGTAGCTATTTTCATATATGACAACTCTCCTGTTAGATGAGAAACTTCTCGAGGCAGGCAAAGTACTCATATTGATCCCCTTCAACTACTTAGCCCAGGGTTTTTTTATCATAATTAGAGCCAATAAATGACGGTTGCACTGACTTTGTAACATTTGCCTATAGATGCAGTATGTTTAAAAGGGTCTCAGCATTTCTAGGGAAAATGAGGAGCTCAATAATGATATAACACAAAGCACTGAGGGGAAAGGACCTTGGCGACTCTAGGCATTTGGATTACATCACAAAAGGTACAGTCTGGTCCAAATTAATCCTGTACAATTATGAAAGATAGCATAATTTGGGGGCATCCCTTTGATTTTGGGCATCCAAAGGTTAGATGTCCACCCAAAATTATCCCAAAGAAGGAAGAACCCCTAAAAGTGAAGAGGATATTATTTTAATGGTTTTCATGAATCTATTATTCTTTCTATTAAGGAGTAAGAAAAACCAGAGTTGCAAACCTGGGAACATGAGGGGAAAGGGTTTGCTACACATAAAGAAGATTGGTATTTGGGCAAGAATTTTATTTGTGTTGGCCATTGAAGTATGTATTGCTCTTCTTTGCATATGATTTACCAAAAATGCTGAAATTATTTTTCAGTAGAATCATTGATTATAGAAAATATCTAAAATCTAATCCTATTTAGATTTTATACTTCCCAGTTTACCCATTATACCCATGAATTATACCAATGAAGTACTGATATTTTTGGAGTATGAACTAGCCTATTTATATTTATACAAAGTTTTACAGAGTTTGTGAAGGGTAACATGACTAGGTTCTCAGTCAAACCACCCTCACATCTAGGTATGTGGGGTATGTTTGCAATTTGTATTGGTGGTAGAAAAGATGGAAGTTAAAGTTCTGTCATGTGTAATCTTAGAAACCCAAACTGGGGAAAGAAAGCAGCATAAACATGCAACTTGGTTTTATTTCACAGTAAAAAGTGAAAGGCAAAAGGACATTTAAAAGTTTACACAAATTACTGTGTACATCATCTTAAAAAAATAGATGGCCAGATGGGAATTTTTATCCTTGTTTACTTGAGGTATGAGTTTCTTTTAAGGGAAGAGTTGTAGTTACAAAAAAAGTATAGTTAATAAAGAGTAAGAGCTAGACTAGTTTCAGAAGCATGAAATTCCATTTATAGCTAAAGGCAAATTTGTCATTTAATTAGTAATTCTGACACAGGTAAAGGGGAAGACAGCTGCTTTTCTAGGCATTTTATGCCTCACTGGGCCTCAGTAACCAGATGGCATTGTTGTCGCTTATGGATGAACCAGAGCAGTGGGAGAGTATCCTCCACCCCTGCCCCCCACCCCAAGCTCCTTGAAACCACAAACTTGGATTAGAAATCTCATAAGGAGTGAGCTTCCTCCCGTGGTCACCCAGGACAACTTGGAATGGGGAACAATTTTGCACTCGAACAAGTACCTTTGCCTCCTGTTCTTACTCACAAATTTTTCTGAGGAGACACTGAAGTTGGTCTGTAACTGAGTAGCCGCACATGTCAGCTGTCTTTTGTTGAGCAAAACTCCCAATTACAGAATTGTCCAATGATATTGCACATTTTTTTTTAAAACTAAAAGAAATCTCATTTGTTTGTTTAGAACTTTAGAGTTTTATGCTTGCTTTTTCATCCATTATTTTAATGAACACTCATAATAACTTTCTGGAATAAGACAGGACTGGAATTATTATTTTTATTTGTCATATTGAAATTGAAGACCAGAAAGGTGAATTTAGTTGATCAAATTCTGCAAACCTAATTATGAATGCAGCACCGAAACCTAGTCTCTAAATTCCCATAGTGAGTGCTTCCTTTAGCTAATAAAAACATAAATGGCCAACAAATAGATGAAATAATGATTAATCTCAGTAACAAGAGATATACAAATTAAAATATCATTTTTTTTTTATCATTTGGAAAGACATGGAAGAAAATGCATGAAGGAGTAGGAAAAGGAGAAGAAAAAGGATAATTTTTTAAAAGTAAAATAAAGAAAAAAAAGAGGGAAAAGTTTTCTAATTAGGATGGCTCACTTCATTCATACTCACTTCATTCAAAAGACAGGGTAACAGTATATAAAACATGAAAATAGAAAACTGAGGAGAGACATATACTGATTGGAACTCAGGATAGACATCACTGTAGGTCAGTGATGTCAGGGCTGATTTCGCAGCCTGGGGACTGCAGATCTGGAAACAGGAGGTGGAATCAGAAGTCCTGTGGGAAAAGGATTCCCGAAGGAAATAGTCACAGGCAGGCTATGGTTTTAACTCAGGGACTCAGGGTAGGGAAACTCCTTCCTGACTACTAGCTGGGGTTCTGGCTTTAGTAAGTGCCAGGCTCTAGTGAGGTGGGGGTGGTTTAGCAAGGGAAGGGCGGCACAGGTGGACTCTACAACCTTGCTTATCGTTGTTGGAGAGAAGCTCTGAAATGCCATTATGCTGTTATAGAACTTGATTCTGGAAGAGAGGCCTGGTAAGCAGGTGGAAGCAACCTCAAAACTGCTGGATGAGGATGGGTAACTATAGGGAGAGAGAAAGAGAAAGAGAGAGAGAGAGAGAGAGAAATACCAAGAGGCAACATTTATTAAGTTTTAGCCATGTTCAAGGTGCATAGAATGCTTTATATACATGAAGTGCTTTAAGATAACTCATGCAGTTATCTCAACATCTTTATGAAACAGTTGTTGTTGTTATTATCCCACTGTACAAATGAGGAACCCAAACCGCAGAAAGGCTAAGTAAATGGCCAAGATCACTCAGCCAATGAGTGGCAGAGCTTGGATTTCGACTCAGGAAGTCTAAGCCCAAAGCACACATGTTAATCTCTTTACTATTCTATTCTGAACTTAAAACTCACTTAAAATCTTTCTACTCAAACTGAACCTACAAACTATATAAAACACAAATAAATCTAGTTATATGAAAGGCAGGAAAATAACTAATTGAAACACAAATTCAATAGAAATGGAATTAGTCTGACAAAAACTTTAAGTATGTTCAGGATGGTTAAAGAGATAAGTGAAAGAATAGTTTATTTTTTTTAAGAAAGCAGGAAATTTTGAACCAAAAGTAGACAGGAGGAAAATGGAACAGGCAATTCGAAATCTTGGAAATAAAAACCATGGTCACTGACTTCACTGCTAATCCACAATTGAATAACTGGTCTTGGACTCAGCCTCCTGCTGTATTACAGATGGAAAACGGGGCAAAATATTTTAAATAATTGTTCTCAGATGTTAGACAATAGGCAACACAAGACTGTGATCCCCGAAAGGAGGGAAACAAGTGAAATTTGCTTGATGCTTGCATTGGCTTTCTTCCTGGAGGCAATTCACATTTAGCAGCACAGAAATGGGAGATTCAAGAAGAGCACAGCAGTCTCACTGAGATGAAGAGACAGAGATCCAAGTCTCAAGAGTTTGAAGCTGCTGGAATTTTAAGAGGAGAGTCTCAGAGACAAGAGCTGTGCAGAGAAAGGGCTTCAGAGATGGGTTCCCTTGAGTCTGGCCAAATGATAAGCTACATATAAGTAGAAGGAGAGTCCATGAGGATGGACAGAGAAAAATTACTAGGGAAAGAACAACTACAAGGGAGTGATAATGGGGCTAGGAAACATTTGAGTGGAAACAGATAGATCAAAGAGGTTTTTTTGAGCAGCCAAGATATTTAACTGTGACTCCAAGAAGGTTATACCTTAGTTCTAGGGCTAAAATATCTGTAGAAAAAAGGTCATTCTAGAGCCACTGTAAAAATGTCATCCTTGAAACGATCATACTTATTTGCAAGTAGCTTAACTGACTGACAAAACAGAACTCAACACTCTTTAAAGGTAGAAAACCACATTCAGACACTCAACAAAATCCAGATACTCAACATGACAAATTAAAAAAGCATGTATAGTAATTTTCAACGACTACACAATTCTTATTTTATTATTATTATTATTACTATTTTGCAATACTATACTCTTTTTGTCTTGCAGATGGCTGCCTTCTTACTATGTCCTCATATGGCCTTTTTCTCAGTGCATGTGGGTGCTGGGAGAGAGAAAGAGAAAAAGAGAGAGAGAGAGAGAGGATGAGAGACACACAGAAAGAGAGAGAGAAGAGGAAGCGAGAGAGAGTGAGTGTGCTTTGGTTTCTTCTTATTAGGACACTAATCTTATTGGCTCAGGGCCCCCCCACCGCCTTATGAACTCATTTAATTTTGATTATTTCCTTAAAGGACATATACCAAATATAGCCACAGTGGGGGATAGGGCTTCAACATATAAGTTTTGTGGGAACACAAACATTCAATCCATGATGCCAACCTAAAATTCTAAATATAGCAAAAATACCTTTTAATATGAGGTAAAATAAAGACATAGATAATCAAAAGCTGAGAGAATTGATACCAGAATATATAAAATATTACATGAGGATCACAAAAATATTAAAAGAAAAATTTCAAGCTGACAAAAAATAATACCATAATAAAGAGAATCAGGAATAAAAAATGGATAATATAAAAGATACTTTCATTATTTTTAATCTCTTTAAAAGATAATTTAATGTTTAAAGTCAAAATAATAGCAATATGTTAAGGAGATTGTAACATGTGGAAGCAAAATGTATGGCAATGCTACAAAAGAAGAGATAGTGGTAAGTGGAAGATTATTGTTGTAAGGATTTTATATTATACAACGAAGTGCTGTAAGACCATCTGCATGCAGACTGTGGAAATTTAAACATGCATATTTAAACTTTTTTTAAAAAAGAGGAAACATTAAGAATTAAAACAGTTAGAGCTAATAAGCCAATAGAAGGACAAAATGAAATCATAAAGACTTTAATTCTTT
>RJWJ010041497.1:0-13473 GCA_004363605.1 Indri indri | reverse complement strand
GACAATTAGATACAATTCACATAAAATGCCTAAATGACATTTTTGAATACAGTAAGAACTCAATCCATTATCATCATCATTACTATTTGTTTAAATCTCCAAGGTCCAATCTTCACATATAAATAATCAAGTTAGGTACTTTGTTAGAAGCTATATGGCCTGAGAAGTGGAAGAAAACAATGAATCCTATTTCTTAAGGCGAACGCTGTTTGGGAAGTGCCATCTGATTGAGTTAATGCTTCCTTAGCTGCCAAGTGGGAGAAAATATTCTAATAATCTGCAGCCATCCTAGACTTATGATGTCACATACAGAAAAGGACAAGAGGTGATTGAATGCCTAAACAGAAATGATAGAGTCTATTCTTGCAATTGTTTGTTTTTATAGCCATGAAAAGATATATAAAAATTGTTGAGAGTTAAAACATTGGGCAAACTGATCTAAGAGCAGTATATGTGTATATATATGCACGTATACATATGTATGTTCATGTCTGTGTGGTGTATAGAGTTACTGAAGGAAAAAATAGTTATTTGGGGAATTTATCCTGAAATACTGGACTATTTCTATTTATTAATGTGTGGAAAAATATCCATACTTCAAGCCCCTCTGCCATGTTTACATGTCCTCTTCTGGTGAACAGATCTCAAAAATGCTAGTTTTTCAGAGAAGAGCAGTGATAAGGCATCTAAGATAGCAAAACAATAGAGCTAAGAAGGGTACATTTAGTCTGAGTCATTTGACAAAATCTAACTTCATTCTAAAAAAATATTCTTTTCTGTAGGAATTTTATTTAAGCTTGTAAGAAAATAAGAATAAGAGTGCTTATACAGATGGCTAACTCAGCCGGTGAGAGCTTGATTAATCTAAGGTCAAGACCTCATGTTGCTTATGGGCTCATTATTTTCACATGTTTTCATGTCTAGAGTGTAAATATTTAACCCAGGTTAGTCATTTTATAGATGCTTGTCCAGATTCACTTGTTAGGGGTAAATTCTTAAACTTCTAACTCCACATTAGAAGAAAAAATTAATCTTAATTATTTTAATAATACCCATAATAGTATTGGATTTGTGCTTGTTATTCATAAATTAAAGCCAACATTAATGTTACTTTATCCATTATTATCCATTGTCTCTCTGTCAATGAATTCAATTGATCCATCAACACAGGGTTAGGGTTAGGGTTAGGGTTTATACCTGGGATTTCTTATCCTTTTCTTTACTGACAAGTCAATCCCTTCAATCCCTTCAACTCACTGAAACAATGGAAAATTCATAAGGCATGCGATCGATATGAGTTGATCTTGGCTGTCCACCATCTGGTAACTCTTCCCACATGTGTGTTACTCTACACCCTCAGACTCTCAATAAGGGAAAAGCTCACCTCTTGTTACATAATCATTAGATTTCAGGTTCCCTTGCAGCTAGATTGATAAGATGTGATCTAGCTCCTTCGATCAGTTTCCCTCACCTTGAATTTTAAATTGACATTTAGTAAATTTAGGGCAGAGACCATGAAACATCAATTCCAGTAATTGTGGCAACATCACTAAGCCCCCAGGAATAGAAGCAGCAACAGCAGAAGCAGTGCGGTGCATAGGCAGAGCACAGTGTTTGGTGCTGGCAGTGGCAGGAGGGCAAGCAGGCATATGTGGCGTGTAGCAGTAGCAGGAGCAGCTAGACTTTTCTCACAGGGCTGATATTTGATGTGGCAGTGGGTTCGTTGCTAGCTTCTACCTAGCTTTCTCTCTTCTTGGTCATTTCTCCAACCTGATTCTCTAGCCTGCCTAGTTTATGTACTGCTTACTCCCTTCTCTATAAATGTTCTACTAAAATTAGCCAGATTGCTTCTGCTGCACAAAGCAGAAACCCTTAACTGGCATGAGAAGTGATCACGAACTCAAGAAAATGCAGATAATCTGAGATGGATTGTCTGGACAGGGTTGAAGTGAAAAACTCAACTAATGTTTAGGGAAAGAATTCCGTCCATTATTACCATGTAATGGAGAAACAAATGTATCCCTTGCTATCTGAACTCTAATCATCTGAATACATGCTATAATAACTTGCAAGGAAACTTAACCAATTTTTACTACCCAAATTAAAAACTTGGTATAACACACCTATACTCAGGTGTCAGCAAGAAAATTTAAATTGCATGGGTATCAGTATGAAAGGATGTAGAGTATGATGTAGTCTTATCTCAGTGATTTTCTCAATAGGTTTTTGTTTTTTGCTTGCATTTAAAAAAATCTTTTGTATATTTTTGCTATAATTTTTCCCACATGAGTAAGTAAGTTTAAAAGGTCTTCTAAAAAAATAGAAATACCTGTGAGGAAAATAGTTGAGCCAAAGAGGCACCAAAAAGTCATATGTGAGAGGAAAATTGGAGCTAATAAAGTGTTTGAAGAGAGCTGACTACGTAAAAGACACAATCATGGCCATACACATATTCCCAAAAACTGCGTATGTGAATTGTTTCTATGCATGAGAAAATAAAGAACAATTATGAAAGTGTTGTTGGTTCTGGAAATTTTCAACATGCTACCCATATATGGCATAATGATTTTGGAAGAAAAAAATGAGAGAATTAACTTGCCCAGTGCATTGTGAATCACAATCTGTGTGGGCTGCCCCTTAACACCATGTTGATACAGCAGAAAGTGTCGAACATATTTAAAGATCTGAATAAGGTCACAATAGAGAATGAAGAAGATTTAGTGAGGGAGCTGAGACACAGAGTAAGTTCAAGATAGAGCAAGATATTTAAGAATCTTGCAAGACTGCACAATTTAAAGATTGTGGGTCAAAAAGTGTCTGCTGGTAACGAGGCTGCAGTAGTCGTCTATGAATTCCAAAATTCTTTTGTTTCTGACTTCAGGCCTTTGTATAAATGATTGACACACATATATAAAAACACAAATCTTAGTAAGGTGCCTGAATTTAGTGAGATGGCCAAGGATATGCTGATGAACTGTTTTACACATAAAAAATCACTTACTATGGAGAAAGACATTCTGCTTGATGCTCGTCATTGGCCTGGGAGAGAAAGAAAAAAATAGGGAAGTCATAGATACCATAAGTCATATCGTATCTTTAAAAGAACCTACATGATGCACACCAATTAAGTACTGTCGAAAGTGAGCTGGATCATAACAGAGCACTTGCCAATGTTTACTTTTCAAAAAGCAGTTATAAGTATAGGTAACTGGGTAATCAATCTTAAGTGTAAGTCATGCAAGAGGATGACCATTTTAGTTTGTTCATTTTTTTATTCCAGCTAATCCATTTCTGTAACTTCAAGTGCCAAAAGATAACTGCCCACCATGCATTTGGATTCGACCTTATACACACCTAGCAGAGTTTTAACCTTTCCTTCACCTGTGTGTCTCAAGACTCCAGAGAACAGCATCATAAACTCTTCTTTCATCTACCTTCTCCCATCCCAAAGTTTATCAACTTTATCAAAGATTATAGATTGGTATGACAAATGAAGCAGCCTAAACTTTTGCAATTATTTGGTTAGTTAACTGAAACTAGATCCAATGGCACCTGACACTAAAGGATATTGAGGGGACAGAAATTTCTTTATTTACAGTAAAAATGAAATCCAAAGCCTTAGGAATTAGGCACATGGAACACATGTTTCATGTTTGAAAAAAGATGTCAGTGACTCCAGCCACTTCAGTAGGTAAACAACCCCAAACAGATGAAAAGAAAAGTGTTTTCTATCTTCTTTCATTTTGTTTCAGTTTTATTTCTCCTACTATTTTTGGTGGATAAAAAAATATCAAGACATGATGTGGTAATCATTTCACAATGTATGTGAAGATCAAAATATCATGTTGTATATTATATAGATATAATTTTGATTTGTCAATTTACACATCAATAAAGCTGGGAAGAAATTGGACACAAAAAATGGAAGAAAAAAAGTATCTGAAGTATTTAAAAATATATGCCTATGTATGTATATGTATATATCTATCCACACATGTAGATGTCAGATGAAGTAATATACATGTTTCCAGAGATCCTGATGTTATATCTAGATGCAGTAAGGAAACAAACTTTGAGTGGGAAAGGTGAGAATGCATTTTATTTTCATAAGGAATGGAATATTGCATTAGGCTGGAGTTGCATTATTTTCTTTTGATTTTGAAGTGAAACTATGCGAAGGTTTCATATGCTGGAGAGCCCAAAATAACAAATGCTTGGCAGACAAATAGGTATACAGTGGTGGGCATTTATTGTGTCCTCTGTGACAAACATCTAGTCCCCTTTTTACGGATGGACAGTTCATTACCTAGTGAATACGAGTGGAGAGAGGATTTGCCCTCTGCCTTGGAAGCTGAAAATGCCAGATACTCATTTTCTCAGGGCATGGTATAAAACATTGGCTTTGTCAAACTGACTCACCAACTCTGGACTTGGAATAGGAGACAAGGATGAAAAACCCACTCTGCCAGCGTGCAGCATTAGTAGCAGGCAGCAAAGCACAGCGGCTGGTGTTCAGCATCTTTAGCAGACACACTGTACCCAGAGCGGCCATGTTCTGTGACAATCGCAGCAGTTTCTTTATCGGAATAGCGTTACTGCTTTTGACTGTGTCCCCACCTGATGCTCATCATCTCTTCTTGCTCAATTTTTCAGGCCTTGTTCTCTGGCCTTCCTGGAATTTCTGTGAGCTATGCAATACTCTTCGATGCATTTATTGTTCTGTTTAAATTTCTGGAGTCAATGTCTGTAGCTAACTACTAAGAACAATGACTGATTCTGGGTCTGACCAAGTGGTCTGAGATATATGAATAGACAATAAATGTGCATTATCAGAAAACTGTTTAAAACAGAGCGTAAATATCTACTCTGTAGGCATATATGCTATCTTGAAAGTAACATTCCAAGCAAACAAGTCATGGTCCTGTTAGGAAATAGAAGCCATGTTTAGCTATATTTTGAAATGAATTTAAGTAAGGAACTGTTTGTAGTTGATAAAGATAAAGGAACCAACAAGAAATGATGAGGCCCTGGAGATTATTATAGTAATGGTAAAAACACTCTATAAAGGTAAGGAGAGGAAAGTAAGCAGAGCCATGGGAGAGCTGACACTAGAAAAGAGGGTAATGTGATGGAAGCTGTAGTTACAAAAGGACAAAACCATACCCAAAACTATAGGACCAAGAAACATGGTGGGGGTAACACAGAAAAATATTCTAATCTTCATCTCCCCAGGTGTCTAATATCCTGTTGGTGCCTGCTGGTGGCCAAACACAGAAGCCAAGTGCAAGATGACTCCCTCTGTCATTAAGGAAGACAAGAACAGAGGATGAACCTGGGGTAAATCAAAGTATATCCCTGAATAATAATCAACTTATTTATAAAATGAATTAGGAGAACATTTGAAATATACGCTTTCCATTAAATAACCACATTTAATTTTTTTCCAAGCAAATGTTTATTAATTAGGAAAAAAAAGTCAATATTGTCCAAGGGCAAGTTAATCCAAAAAATATTTTTCTAAAGCATATAAGGAGACTACTGGAATTGATAAACAAATTCAGCAAAGTGTCAGGTTACAAAATCAATGAACAGAAATGAGTAGCATTCCTATATGCCAACAAGAGTCAAACTGAGAACCAAATAAAAGACTCAATACCCTTCACAATAGCAACAAAGAAAATAACATACCTAGGAATATATTTAACTAGGGAGGTGAAAGACCTCTATAAGAAGAACTACAAAACACTGAGGAAGGAAATAGCAGAGGATGTAAACATGTAGAAAACCATACCATGTTCATGAGTCAGCAGAATCAACATTGTTAAAATGTCTATACTACCCAAAGTGATCTACAGATACAATGCAATCCTTATTAAAATACCAACATCATTTTTCGCAGATCTAGGAAAAATAATTCTATGCTTTGTATGGAACCAGAGAAGACCCCATATGGCAAAATCAATCTTAAGCAAAAAGAACAAATTGGGAGGCATAAATTTACCGGACTTCAAGCTATTCTACAAGGCTATAGTATCTAAAACAGCATGGTGCCAGCACAAGATCACAGACATAGACCAGTGGAACAGAACTGAGAATCCAGATATAAAACCATCTTCATATAGCCATCTAATCTTTGACAAAGAAGACAAAAACATAAACTGGGAAAAAAGAATCCTTATTCAATAAATGGTGCTTGGAAAATCTGATAGCCACATGTAGAAGACTGAAACAGGATCCACTCCTCTCATCTGTCACAAAAATCAACTCATGGTGGATAACAGACTTAAATCAAAGGCATGAAACTATAAGAATTCTAGAAGAAAATGTAGGAAAAACTCTAATAAATATTGGCCTAGGGAAGAAATTTATGAAGAAGACCCCAAAGGCAACAACACACAGCAACAACAAAAGTAAATGGGACCTGATCAAATTAAAAAGCTTTTGCACAGCCAAGAAAACTATCACAAGAACAAACAGACAACCTACAGAATGGGAGAAAATACTCACATGCTACACATCCCATAAAGGACTCATAACTAGAATCTATTTAGAACTTGTGAAAATCACCAAGAAAAAATCAAACAACCCCATTAAAAAGTGGGCAAAGGACATAAACAGAAACTTTCAAAAGAAGACAGACTAATGGCCAACAAACATATGAAAAAATGCTCAACTTCTCTAATCATCAGGGAAATGTAAATGAAAACCAAAATGAGATAGCACTTGACTCCTGTGAGAATGGGTTTTATCAAAAAGTTCCAAAACAACAAATGTTGGTGTGGATGCAGAGAGATAGGAACACTCATATGCTGCTGGTGGGACTGCAAACTAGTACAACCTCAGTGGAAAGTAATATGGAGATACCTCAAAGAGATACAAGTAGAACTGTCATTTGATCCAGCAATCCCATTACTGGATATCTACCCAAAAGACAAAAAGACATTCTCTAAAAAAGACATCTGCACTAGAATGTTTATAGCAGCACAATTCACAGTTGCAAAGATGTGGAAACAACCCAACTGCCTATCAATACATGAGTGGATTAATGAAATGTGGTATATGTATACCATGGAGTACTATTCAGCTTTAAGAAACAATGGTGATATAACACCTCTTGTATTCTCCTGGATAGAGCTGGAACCCATTTTACTAAGTGAAGTATCCCAAAAATGGAAAAACAAGCACCACATGTACTCACCATCAAATTGGCATTAACTGATCAACACTTATGCTCACAGATAGTAGTAACATTCATTGGGTGTCCAGTGGGTGGGAGAGGGGACTAAGGGTTGGGTGTATACACACCTAATGGGTGCAGTGTGCACCATCTGGGGGATGGACACGCTTGAAGCTCTGACTCAGGTAGGGCAAGGGCAATATACATAACCTAAGCATTTGTACCCCCATAATATGCTGAAATAAAAATAAATCAGTTAATTAAATTAAAGTAAAAAACCTGAAAAAAAATAAAGCATATAAGGAATTTTGAAGGGTTTTGTAATTACAATATATGAGTCCTATTTAAAATCGCATTCATCCAGGAAAGAGCACTTACGTAATGGCAGTATGAAGAGTTTTGTAAACTCTTTCCTCTGCAAAACAGTAAGTGGTAAAAATTACCAAGTAAACAACCATTTAAAGTTTCTGATATTTGTCCTAAGAACACATTGAGAAACATTTATTGATGAAAATTCACTAAAGTTTGCTTAAAAATGAGGATAAATTCTGGCATTTTAGCCATAACCCACTCTATCCCCTCTCCCAACTCAGCATAATGGAAGCTCTACTCCATGCAGGAAATAGGAAATTAAAAAAATAATGATAATAAGGAAATTCCTCTCTCCCAGTTCCCAGTAAGGAGCTATGGATTCTTCCCCAAGAAGGACAGACTACCAGCATTTTTCATCCCACTCAGCTTTGTGGTGGAGTTCTACCCCAGGCAAGAGCAACCGAGAGATATGGAGCACGTTTTCTCCACCAAGCCCGCGTTCATAATGTGGAAGCTGTGTGCCAGATGCAGTAGGGCAAGCATATTGAACACTCACTGCCTTCACCCCAACTTGCTCATGGAATAGAGTTTTCATGACAAGAAAGGCAAGCCAAGAAGCCTAGGGGTACTGCTCCTCCCTAGTGCCCCCCACATAGACCAGGCTATCACTCCAAGGGCAACAGACAACTGTCTCCACTCTCAGCTTAGAACACTGGTGCAGAATTTAGGCCCAGAGGAGAGGAAAGCCTTAAAAACAGCTAGCTCTTTAGCTCTTCGTAAGAAGACTGACTCTATTTGAAAGAGACCATAGAAAACTAAGGCCTAAGGGCACATCCAGAAACAATGGAGATTTTAGTAATGTGTAATTAATAAGAAACTGCTAGCTCTATGAGAAATCATGGACCAGGTAGAAATTTAACAGAGAAAACTAGAGAGGTAGCTAAGATGAGACCTCCTGGAGTCAGAGCCAGCTTCAAGCAGTAGCTTTGAAGACTATATAGAAAAGGAGGCCCAATTTAATTCTATAGAACCATGGAACAGAATAGAGAACCCAGAAGTAAAACCACAGAGCTATGATTAACCAATCTTTGACAAAGCAGACAAAAACATACAGCAGGGGAAAAAAAAGCCCTATTCAATAAATGGTGCTGGGAAAACTGGATAGCCACATGCAGAAGAATGAAACAGGACTCCTATCTCTCACCATATACAAAAATTAATTCAAGATGGATTAAAGACTTCAATGTAAGACATGACCATAAAAATTTTAGAAGAAAATGTCATAAAAACTCTTCTAGGCACAGGCTTAGGTAAAGAATTTATGACTAAGACCCCAAAGGCAAATACAGCAGCAACAAAAATAAATAAATGGGACTTAATTAAATCCTTGACTTTTTAAGGAGGGGAAACTGACAAGGGGCTATGTGCATTGCGGCAGGTTGTGGTGAAGAGGTGAGTCTTGGCATCAGGAAGTCTGTGCAGGGGCCTCAGGAATCTCAACTCCATTGTCTGGCAGACATTTTGCCATTTCTGGGAAACAACTCAAAATGTCAGTATTAACACTAAGTTAAAAGTTAAAGGGTTCTAGTCTTCAAGCCCTTCTGGCCTAGGAATATCAACAATGAGAGGGAGAGGATATAATTTTAAAAAATAGGTTTCATTGAAATTTGTTTATAGAGCCTGTTATACTTTCTGCCCTTATTTAAAATGAAGAATTTCTAGCACTTTAAAGTGTTCCTTGTATAGACAGTTTAAATATTTTTAAAAATAATATTTTGAGTTATACGTCTTAAAACAGTTCTCCACTCAGTGAAAGAATCTTTAGAGCTCACATTTGCAGCCAGAACAGTTGTTGTGTGAGAGAAATATAAACTTATTCAACATACAAGTCAAATGCAGTAAATAATTTTTACCCATATTTTTGGACCCAGAGTACATGAATACTGCTGAAATCCCAAGACAAATAAAAAATACTCTGAGAAAATTTGAGCAAAGTATGTGTAAGACATCAGATTTATTTCCTAAAAAAATATATATCCTAATAACATATATTTAGAATACATGATAAAGGATTCTAGTAGCTTGAATTTAAGCTGTGTCCTATTTTGTCTCATGTTTGACCTCTCTTGCCTTACTGGAACATAATGGTAGTCTTTATTCCAAGAAGTGGCCAAAGTATAAGAAATTTTAAAATCCATTGTATTTTTTTCTAGCAAGCAACTCATTAGCCAGATACCCCTGGAACCACCATCAAAACAGGTACACAAGAACCATAGATTTAGTATCATTTTAAGCTGTCATTTAGCAATACCCATCTTATATGGCATCCTCAAACTTAGAGAATCTTGAAATAGATAAGCAGCCCCAAAATTCTAATAAACAACCTTCTTGCCCCAGGAAATTAGGCAAAGAATACATTCCCTAAAGTGTTAGTGAGCTCATCCCAAACGTGCCTGATCCAGCAGACAGATTGGGGTATTCTAGAAAACTGGCAATCTGGTAGTGCAACAAAGACTGAGGAAATCCCATAGCTCTTCAGACTCCATTAGCTTTTCTGGAGTCTCTTTGTCTCCCATGATCCACAGGGACAATATCCGTTTCAAAAGTAGTAAGCTTTGGCTGTCCACCCTGGAAGGCAATGTCATTTCAGATTTCAATATTGGTGTCTGAAAAACTCATGAAAGCAAACAAAACTCTTTGTCTAAGTAATTGGATTAGATGCAGCATATGGTCATGGATAATTATTTGCTTCTGACCAGAAAACAGTAGTTAATAGAGTCTACAAAAAATGTGGTCATAATTTTCCGATGTTATATAGAAAGCAACAGTTTGGCATAAGTCAAGTTTAAAGGGATTTCCAGTTGACTATTGAGAAGCACAAAGTAAAAACACCCCTAGACCAGCATAGAGCACACATTTCAATGATGCTTGAAAAGAGACAGCAAGAAAATGGAATCACAATGAATAATAAAACTAGTGTAATGTTGGCTTCTTAGGGCCAGAAACAGATCAGACCAAATCATAGTGGTTCAAGCATCCAGCCTCCTCTGTATCTCATACATTTAAATTTTCCAAGATGGTATTTCAGAATTTCACCTGTGTTCCAGATACTGTCACTATGCCAAAGTAATACTTCCTGCACCACCAGTTTTTGATAGAACATAAGGTAGATATCAGTAACTGTTAAATACCTGGTCAGGTCACACATAGTTGCTGGAATAGTGATAGCAAAGAAAGTTTGCACCCTAACTTGATGAAACCAAGATTTAAAACTCCCTCCCTGAATAGGCAAAGCTTTGACCGCTACCACCAACAGTTACACTAAGTATTCTTTCTTAAATGAATGTTAGAAGATTTCACTACAAGTTTGATTTTTATCTAATGAGCTCAAGCTTTCTGCCAGTATGAGTCATTTCAGCAAGACACCTGAATACATAATGTATGCCCACGTCAGTCTCTCACAGATTTGTAGGCGATGGGAATATTCAGGTTTGATTAAGCTGGGTGATAGCAAATTTTTGTTCTTGATATCTGAAATTCTGTTTCTTATAGGAAATTCCTTATACTTAAGAAGAGAATGAGATAGTATTTTAATTAAGAGCTCAAAGGAGAGCTAATTTATAGCTAATGCTTAATATATTTCGTAGAGATTTCTTGGTTACATATTTACTTTTCAAAAATACCCCCAAAGCGATGTTTTCTAAAATGAGTGAAGGTGAAGCATAAGAATTTCTATCAAAAAAGGTAAAGACATACTTTTCTAGATCCATGTCAAGATCCATTTTAGCCTAAAAGGATGGAGACTCTTTAGATACCTGCTCCTAGTTTGAACACCAATTTTGATTTTTCATTACAATTTTTGTTGATGTTTTTTAGTTGTATAATAAAGCAAGAATGATGACTCTTTAAAGCCTGATTCCAAAACACCTTAATTTCTCCAACCCATGAGAGCAACAGGTGACAGTCAAGAATGTACATGGGAAACATCAGAAGAATGTAAGTTATTAACAGTAATTTTATTTTCTAGGCATGAAGCATATAGATCAAGAAGGAGTCTTTGTCACCAGATTTTGAATACTTCATATAAAGGTCTGTATCTTACACTTCCTTGTGTCCATAGTATCCTAACACAGCAACTACCATCTGAGTAGGTACTCAAAACATACTTCCAGGATTTTTTTGCACTGCAGATGTCTATTAGAAGATTATTGTCTAGAAGTTTAGGAGACTGACTTCATTGTTGTTTTGTATGACATTCAGAATTTGTAGTTGTTCTCAAACTTGGAAGCACCCAGAAGCCTGGAGCCCATGCCCAGAGACAGATTCAATCTTGGGTAAAAGCATGGGTATCACTGTTTTTTAAAAGACTCCCAGGTGATTCTAATGTGCAGCAGTCTTGAGATTCACTACCACTGTCCAAGAGCAATGCTTCTCAAACTATAAATTATAGGCAAATCATCCTGTAATCTTGTTAAAAGGTAGATTCTGATCCAGAACATCTGGAGCAGGGCCTGACATTTTTCATTTATAACAAACACCAAGTGATGATGTTGCTGGGAGTAGAATGGCAAAGCATTCTGGTTGCCTAGGATATGAGACAGTCAGTGCTAACTCAAGAATTTTCTGGGCAAACTGGCACAGTAGGTAATCCTAATGATGGCACAGTAGGTAATCTTAATGATGGTTCTATGGACTACATTTTATAGAGTAAGGTCCTATAGCAGAGGTTCTCAAACTATACCATTATTCAAAATCACCCCATAATGCTTATTAAAACTCAGATGGAGGCTACCAACCCCCAGAATTTCTCCTCCTGTAGGTCTGGGGTAGGTTTGGGATTTTTACATGTATGAAAAACACCTAATGGTGTTGATGCTGCTGGTCTGCTTTTTTTTAAATCACTAGTCTAAACCAGGGGTTCCCAAACTTGCTTGCAAATTGATTTCACCTGGAGAGCTTTTAAACTACTGACACCTGGGCCTCATCCTCAGTGATTGTTCTGGGGTCTGGCCTGGGATTTTACCAAGCACCCTGAGTGATTTTTGTGCAGGCAAGGCTGAGAGTCATGGTAAATTCATATATTATAATTATCTTTAGTTCAAATATAGATTCATTTTTGTGTATTTGATATTCATGTTTATTCATGTCACTGTTCTATCAACACAGAATATCATACGTGACTGTGCAAAGGCATTAAAAGTCTGAATCCACATAGCACTATTTCTTTTTCCTGGATGTGCTTATTAGCAAAGGCCCAGAGGAAGGAGGACTTGCACAGGATTCGAACAGAGACAGGCCATGCCTCTGTATCTTTCCCCCGTCTCTGTCTCTAGATACTTTGGTTTTCTCCAATCTTTGATGGCAAGTAGAGGCGGACTGCCCTCTTGGAACAAGGTGTATACTCTCTGGCTCACTCTTTCCTGCTTCGTTCTCCCATTCCGCATTTATTCCTGTGCCTTTTCCTCTCTTTATCCGTTTTTCTTTATCTCTCTTTCTTTTCTTTTTAAACTGAACTTACAACAACTACTACCACTACCACCTCTACATCACAATTACAGACCTCGCACACCTGTTTTCCCGGTCTTGTTTCTTATTCACTAGGAGAAATGACATTCACCTTTTCCAACGTTTTTTGGAATATTTACTCTTAAAATTTTCAGTAACAACTCACATTTACTGTTTGAATATGTTATGATTTTGACATTATCTATTACATTTTTATATAAAAGATAAGAATTTAACTTTTTACATACTATTAATACTACCTACAAAGAAATCATTACCTTCCCTACCATCCTCTCAATGTATTTATATCAAACTTTTTTGATTAAACCAATATTTAGCATGAGTTATTATGAATATATAAATAGCATTCACAGTTGAATCACAGATTCTATCTAATTACACTTCTTTCCTTGTAAAACTTTTGTTTTCCTTGGTGCTTATAGCTGCCTCTTTTTTTTTTTTTTTTTTTTTTTTTTTTT
>RJWJ010041496.1:0-13471 GCA_004363605.1 Indri indri | reverse complement strand
AAAGCCTTTTTTTATTTACATTTTAAATACAGTTCACGGTGAAGAGATGACAGTATGAGTGCTGGGGGGAACCGCTGGGACGACTCCGGCAGCCGGGCAAGCCTGGAAAAGGCAGGGTGGACCCCGAGTGATCGCGGGGTCGCGGTGTGCGCGCCCCACCACTGCGGGCTGAGATGGCCTCCTGTAAGGACCAGGGGCCAGAGTGAGCAGCGAGGAGTCCCCTGACCGCCCAGGGCCTGCGGCACATCTGGTATCACAGCCTTCCAAGTGAGTGGAACCTGGAGTGAGTTTTGATGCTCAGTGTTCATGCGATATTTATTGCAAAGCTGCAGTAACAACCACCGCGGCAGTCATAAACCGGTGGAAGTAACAGCCGACGCTTACTGAGGGCTTCCTGAGCGTTTAGGGCTGGACGTAATCGTGAGAGAGAGAGGCAGTCCCTACCCTTCTAGAGTTTTCCAACTGGAGGGAGAGACAGATAATAAACAAACAAACTAGTAAAGAAGCAAAGTAAGTATCAATTATGATAAGACGTCTGAAGGAGATAAAACAGGGTGCTCAGATAGAGAATGACAGGTGGTGAGGATAAATTCAGATAAGGTGGGCAGGGATGATCCTTCCCTCGAGTTTATACTTAAGTAGAGGCTTAGGGATTGAAGCCTGAGGCATGCAGAGCTTTCCTGCCAGACAGAGTAGCATGTGCAAAGGCCCTGGGGTAGGGAAAGGCTGGCTAGCATTTTAAAGGAATTGAGAGGAATCAGCAGTGGCTTGAGAACAGGGAGGAGAGCAGGATGAGGTGGGGGGATGAACCTGCCAGGGCACGCTGGGCTGGGGGCAGCCACTGGAAGATTCTAAGCAGTGGAATGAGGCAAACTGATTAGTGGTTCTGAAAGATCTTACTGCTATTTTCCCAAGCCTTGTGCTGGGATGCGACCTCTTTCCTCCTTCACCTTTGTGGGCTTGCCCAGGCACTACCCCTGGGCCCTTCTCTGGACCCTGCCTGGAACTACAGCCCTCTTCCCTACCCCTCGCCCTGCTCTGTGCCCGCAGCCCTCTGCCAGAGTTCCTCATGCCCTGCACCCACGCCCGCCCGGAGAGCTGGCCTTCACTCCTCCTCCTGGGTGCGGACTGGGGCTCAGTTTGGAACTGAGCAGGCTCCTCCCAGCCCCTGCCAAGCCCCACCATGGAGCTGCGGCCCCCCGAACTCCACGCATCAGCACTCACTGGAGACTCCCGCTGCGTGTCCGCCCCTCGGCTGGGAACAGTGAAGCCCACATGTCGCCGTGTGTTGACCAATGGCTGCCCTCTGGGGCACCAGCCCACTGCTCACTCCATGTCCCCTCCTTACCTTCTCCCCAGCCAGCTGAGAAAGTCCCCTAGAGCTGCACGGCCTTCTGGGACAGGAGAATCTCCATCGGCACTAATGATGCGTCCTTGAGAGGGGGGAAACATCCGCCAGGTGCAAAGGCAAAACGCTCGGAGATAGAGTCGGCTCTGCGGGGAGCGGCTGGGGTCACAGCAGACGGGCTAATGGGCAGCCTTTGGGATTGCCATCCCCCTCCATTAGGCACTGGGCCCTCCCGCAGCTCCGCCCGCGCTGCGAGGCCGAGTCCTCTCCTGCTGGGGGGAGGCTGGGCTGGTTCACTAATAGGGGCTCCAGCCAGCTAGGAGAACAGCAGGGGAATCTACAGGCTGAGCAATTCCCTTCTTCCTCCTGGGAACCTCACAGGCTTTCCAAAGGGCTCCACGCAGGAGGACGAGCTCAGACACCAAGCTAAAGCAGGGGGGCTGCGCTGTCGGGTCGGGACTGGTGAGTTGATTGGCGAAACGATGTGGAGAGTATCACCCCACAGGGGTGGTGGAGAGTTCTGTGGTCACAGAGTCCAGCAGAACTGACCGTAATGGCGAGAACCAAAGACACACACGTACTGAATGTTGATTGTGTGTCCCGCACTCGGCTTTGTCTGCTCCAGTTCAACCCTCGAAACAGCCCTGAAGGTGAGTACTACTATCCCTGCTTTGCAAAGAGGGAACGGATAACAGAAGGCGCATCAGTTTGCCAAAAGCACACAGCTGCCATGTGATGGACAGAGTCCTGCCCGGCTCTGCCCTCGTTCTTAACCACTGCGCTGTGGACACGCTCCAAGCCCAGCCCTGCTCTGACACTTGCTGGCCCGCGCCACGCCATGCACTTACTCGTGTGCCCCGCCAACATTTATCCAGAGCCGCCTCTGTGCCTCTCATTAATCTCATTTTACAGATAAAGAAACTGAAACTCAGAGACATGAGATCCCATATAAAGGCAAATACTCATTCATGTCCAGGAAACTTGAGCTAGAGGTCCCACATGGCCCAATTTTTGCTCAGTGAAGAGTGCAGAGCCTGCCTAGTTCACACCAGGGCAGCTGAGCTGTGCCCAGAATCTGAGGCCGGGGGAAGGGAAGGCCTGGAGTTCCGCTAGGGATGAGGGTAAGGGGAAAGAACATATTGAGAGGCAGAGTGCAAAGCCTGGAGAGGCAGGACAGTCTCAAATGCTCCTTCCTACATACAGAAGCCACAAGGGCAGGGGACATGTGCTCTGCAGGGGCAGCCAGGGCCCCCCCAGCTCCAGTTCCTGGAGAGCCAGGGTGGAGCATGCCCCAGCCCCTGTGCAAGGATTGCCCCTTGGGGGAGTCTCTGGCCTGCACTGAGGGAAACTGGGAGGAGAAAAGGGGCCATCTGGCTGGGTAGAGGGGCCAGGGATAAGGAAGACCCAGAGCCACTAGCGGCAATGCTTCAGGGGAGCGCCTGACAGTCTGGGACTGCCACCCTCTGTGCTGGCACCCAGGTGTGCCCTGCAGGACTAGAGGACTTTCTCCCCCAACTGCTGGGAGGTGTCAGCTGAGAGCTCGCCACGCCGGCCCTCATCAGGAATGGACTGAGGAAAGTCACATTGCCAAGGCCACCCTTGGAGGTAAAAGGCCCAGTCCCTTTGCCTGACCTCAGGACTGCTCTGAAGGGCCATCCAGCTCCAGCCTTCCCTATGGGGTCAGCTGTGACTTGCTGCGACTACATCACAGCCGTGACCCATTCCTACTTTCTTCCCTTTTCCCCTAGGTGTGGATCCTAAGAACACCCCGTCGTTAATATCCCACACGCTGATCTCCAGGTCAGAGTCAGATTGCCGGGGACCCTAACCTGCAACAGCAGCACACCTTAGTTTCACAGTTATTCAATAAATCTGCATCTAGTTGTTTTTATGGGCCACGCGTATGCAGGGCACTGGGAACAGATACCTGGAAGAACCATATTCCTTGTGCTTTCATCTGGTTGGGGAGCCAGGCATGTCAATACGTCTGACTGCTGGAGTGTGGGTGCTGTCACAGGAATTTGCTCCTGGAGGACCTAACCAGGGGGCATTGCTGTCCTTGAGTGCATTCCCAGTGTCCTTGAAATGGAAGGTGGGAAGGGGCCAGCGCTCCCTTTCTGAGGCTCAATTCCCAAGTAGTCAGCTCCCCCAGCCTTGTGACCTTCAGTGACAGAGAGCTCCTGTGGTCCCAAGCAGCTCTGCGCAGGTGGAGTCCATCCCTGTCTCCTTGCAGCTATCCCCACGCAGGTATCGTTCTTGCACTTGGCACTCACAGCAATAGTCCATTCCGGAGTTGTCGAGTCGGGGAATTCCTGGCGGGGTGAGGAGGCCCAGTCGCTGAGAGAGCCCTGGAGTGTCCTCAGTTAGGCAGGGAGGGAGCTCCGTGCTACACAAATCTACAAGGGGGGTGGTCCTGATGGTGGGTGAGTCTCCCACTTGAGACTCAGTTTCCCCTCAAGCCTCGGAAAGTGTGTCCACATCCAGAAACACATGCTCTGAGGATGGAGGATGCATTTGGAAAATGCTGCAGGACTTCTCAGTGGCTGCATCGCTGGAGTGCGGGCTGGGAACCTGCAAGAGCAAGGCAGAGTGGGCAGCATCTCCTGAAACCGTCGCACCCCAGGGCACTTTTGTTTTTCAGGACGCCTCTCAGGGCTGATGTTTTGGCTGCCTTGTCAGGGCAACATAATTTGAAAAAAAAATGCTGCTTGCAAAAATCCCCAGAGCTGCCTCTGTTGTTGCTCAAAAAGGAGAAAGAAATTCCATCCTGGTGGAGGCATGCGGCAGAATGGGGGAGAGATATTGGGGAGTCCAGGAGGAGGGGTGGTGAGAGGTGGGAGGCAGGCACCCTCTTCTCTCACCTGCCCCAGAGACAGGACATTGCAGGGTGCCGGGGATGGTGGTGCAGGGCCGTCTGGCAGGGCACGGCGAGAGGCATGGGTGGCATCCGTGCGTCCCCGCCTCTGACAAATGCCTGGCTGCTGCAGGCTGAGAGAACCAATGCGGGTGTGCACCGGGCCGTCCTCCCTCTCCGCCAGCTCAGGTGCTCAGACTCCAGGCACTGGATCCCGTCTTCTCTGACATCTGAATGAAGGCCAGGAAGGAGGCAGGGCCTGGCCGGCCCCAGAGAGGGAAAATGATAAACAGATGTTGGAGGACGAAGGCGCAGGCTGTTCTGGAAGGTTTGTGGCATCTCAGGCCTGCTTGCAACAGCCCTTCTCCCTGGGGAGCAAAGAGGGGTGCCGAGGCCACAACAAAGAAAGGCCGGTGGCAGAGGGTTAGGAGCACGGGCTTTGAAGTTTCACAGGCCTGGACATGGATCCTGGCTGGCTCTACCACTTGCTAGCTGCGTGACCTTGGACAAGTTATTTAACCTAGTGCGTCAAGGAGGGAACATAATAGTTCCTTGCTCAGAGTGTGGCTTTGGGTGGATTAAATAAGATGATGCCTGAAACGGACTTAGCACACTGCCTGGCACGTCACTCTCAACGAATGTCCATTGTTTATGTTGCCACTGCTGCTGGGAGAAGAGTTCCTGCAAAACTAAATGTTTGTTTATTCAGCAAATACACCCTATGCCCTGCTCTGTGCCAGGTGCGAGGGCACAAACACAGACGGGTCCTGACCCTGGCCTTAAGGAGCTAGCAGGCAGGCAGAGGCTGTGCCAAGAAGCCACCTCTGCCTGCCGAGTGACATCTAGACCCAGATCCCTCTGGGTAATTTCTAAAATGAGAAGGCTGTCAAAGCCAGGGCGGCAGGAAGGAGCATTGACCCATGTCAGGACTTGACACTGTCATCAGCCAGTGACAGTGTGTGTCCTCTGACAAATCTCCTCTGCCCAACAGACTCTTGCTCAGCCTTCAAAGCCCAGCCCAAATGCACATTTCTCCAGGCCCACATGGCCGGGGCCCTCCCAGACCTTGGTGCAGGCCTTGGTTTCAGCACTTACCAGATTATGGTAACATAAATGTTAGTTCTTTACTTGACTGGTGTCTTTTTGGACTGGAAGGTCCATGAGGGCAGGAAATGTACAGGGAGCAGTACAGGGTGAAGTTTAAGGGTGTAGGTTCTGCAGTCAATCACATATGGGTTGGAATTCCTGGAGACACCAGATTTTGGGAGTTTTGGTGGACTCATTAACATCTCTAAGCTTTAGTCTCTTTATCTATAAAGCTTAGAGAAATATATATAGACCTTCTGAAATTGCTAAGAGGTTTAAAAGAGATGCTAGCCACAAAGGGCTTGGCACAGTGCCTGGCACAAGAATCACCCGGGACGTTCACCAGCACGAGTGTATTTCCATCTTTGTGTCTGTCTAGTCTTACCCCAGCATCTGGCCCATGGGAGGTGTTCTATAAGTAGTAATAGTTACTAATCAAATAAAATCAGTTCCCCATTCCAGGATTCAGATTCCAAATCTGTAAAACGAAGGAAATGGACTCTCTGAGGCAACTTCAGATCAATTCTATGCACCTAAAGGAACCCTGAGGCTGTCCAAACCCACCTCTTCAATGGGGAAACCGAGGCCCATGCAAATGTGTGAGACCAGTGCATGCCAGCAAATGTATTCCAAGCCTCTGTGGGGAGGTCTAATGTTATTTTGGTTAGTTCTGTGGTACACAGATTCTCAATAGCTAGTTTCTTTCCCATCTGAACCGTTTTTGTAAAGAGGAAATATCAAGGTGTATGATGTCAATGCAGTTAAGTAATCCAGCCAGCTGTGTAAACATCTGGAAGCAGTAGAGACACAGCCCCAAAGCAAAGCTGGGATCAGCGCGGCCAGACGTCTTGGGGAGGCTTCTAAACTGAAACCTGCGAGGAAGCAGCTAGGAGAGGCCGCGTTCTGATCAGAAACTGGAGCCTACATTTTTTCCTCTGCAGGCGCTGCGTTCTGGAGAGCTAAGGAACAGGACAAGAAAGCCACTGTGTCCAGTGCATGTGACTCTGAGTGAGATTTAGAAAAATCCTGCTAATGACATGTTAGCAGCAGTTGGAAACAACTTGTCAGATTCATAAGGACCTGCTTCTTCTCGCTATTTCCCCGCGGCAGGGAGTGGGGCGCGGATGTGGCCATCCTCTGACTCTAGACCCGCAAGGGAGTGCGTGCTGGGTTTGAAAGTCTGGAGTCTCAGGTCCCTGAGCTGCTTTCTCTGTAGAAGTGACCCTGCACTAACCACAGGGGTCGGTGAGGAAAGGCTCTGCAGGAGCTCCCAGCCCAAAGCTCGAGCTGTAGATGAGGGAATCGAAGCCCAGAGAAGGAAATCACATGGCCAAGGTCACACGGCTGGGCAGGGAAAGATCCAGGGGCTGGAGCCAGTGTCCTGACTCCAAATCCATGGTGGTTTCCCCATAACCCAATTGCTTTCTCTCATTTACAATTATGTGTAAAGAATGAAACTTTCTGTTTCTTTTGATATCTAATCACAAAAGTAACATTGTAAGATGTGTGGAAAACACACATGCATCAAATACATTTGGTAACAAAATCTCTAGCTGGAGCTAATCTCTGGCTCGTCCTCTCTATAACACATGCACACGATGGTACTCAGCTCCTTGGGTAAACGTGTTCTCTTTCCTTCCCCACAAACCCTTGGCAGGCGCGATCTGTGGTTTCCTGCGATCAGATATTGTGATTTGCATGCAGAGAGCACAAGTCGAAGGGGTGTGGATTTGGTTCATCCCTCACAAACTATGGGTCTCCTCTGAACCTCACTTTCCTCATCTGCAAAATGGGTTGTAATACGTACCTTAGACTAAATCAAATTAGATCAGAGATGAGGAAATATAAAGCACATTGTTCAAAGAATGAATAAATGAATAAAGGATGCTGGTGCTGGCTGGTGCTGGGGCGGTGCTGGTTTCTGCATCAGTCTCACTCTTTGACTCCACTGCCAGGCAGCTTCCTTCCTCCTCCCTGATGTCCATTGCCTACTCTCTGGCCAGCCCCTCCCCCACGACATTCCCACCACAGCCCCAAAGAAGAGATCCCTACTCCAGAGCCCCCATGGGCAGATGGGCTGGGAGGGCACCAAGTGGGCACAGAGGTGGCCGTGGCTCAGGATGGCCCTGCAGGGAGGACTGGCAGCTCCCCGACCTCAGATGCCCTGTGGCCTTCTTGCCCAACCCCAAAGGCTGCCATGCTCATCCCAAGATTCATGATCCCAGACATCTTGGGGTTACAGCCTCTGTCCCAGCCTCTGTGCTGGTAATTTCTCCTACAGCCTCTCGCAGCCTCCTTGCTCTGAGTAGGAGAGGTTTCATACCTACTTTATGGATGAGGAAACTGAGGCCCTTGGCACTCCAGTTGATTCCCCTTAGAGAAATATTTACATTTGGAAAGACTCTTGAGAGCTCAAGGTCGCTGTCAGTGGCACTTCGGGTGCTGCCGCTATAGGGAGCTGCAGGGGCCACTGGGGCCCAGTGTCCTCTGTCCAGCTGCAGGCACATGCGTTGGAACTGGCCTTCACTGCCGTCTGCCTCTGTTCCTCATCCGCCTGGGCAGGACATCTGGTCATTCCCCTGGCAACCAGCAGAGAGACCAGGAGCAGAGGTTGACACCGGATCACAGCAGCTGAGCCCAGAGCTGTCCGTGTACCTGATTCCACTGGTGTCCGTCCCTGGGCGTCACCAGGCCTGAGCCCTGAGCTGGAAAGTGGGGGGACTCCTAAGACGCTGGGCTCCCTGGGGAGAGTCTAAGCAGGTACTTACGACATCTCATTGTGATCTCTGCTGAGTTTACACCTCAAGGGACAGAGGTGAATAGGTGTGGGCCCTGCTGGGAGAGGGGTCCTCCTCCCATGGCCACTTGTCTTGGTGACAGCTCTCTCCTTGAATGTTAGACAGACAGAGCCTAGTTTCAGCTCCATGCCCTGGTGAGCTTGGGCAAATGTCTTGATCCTCTCCGCACCCCAATGTGCTCATCTGCAAAATGGGCATGGTAGTAAGCTCCGCCTGACCTCCCTGTAGGGAACAAATGGAAGACTGTTCATGACTTTATTGAAATATGCAAGGGATTTTCCTGTCAGCCAGCCAGAAGCCGGCCTCTGGTCAAAATGGCAGGGGACCAGGGGCCGAGGGAGAAGAGCAGTGAGACCCCTCCTATGGATGGCTGCCTTGGCACCACCCCACAGAAACGCAGAGGCGGGACCATGAAGAACCCCTTTGGGCACGTCACTGCTACGATCTCATGGGGCTCCCTGCCACTGCCCCATCAGCTCTAGACTCGGGGGAAAGGAGAGTCACCAGCTCTCTGTGACTTTCACGCGATGTCTTCATCCCACTGTGGGCGGTGCTTTGAACTTGGCTGGCCTGCATGGCCCACGGACCCACCCTCACTGTAAGCTTTGTAACTCCCCAGTGGGCACGGGGTTGCCCGGGGAGGAATCCTCTGGCCTGGCATGTGTTATCTTCTCCGTGGGAAGGCAGGTGGTTCTGAGCACAGCTCCAGCGTGCTAGAGGAATCCCAGCTGGGGCCCTTTAATGGGTCTTGTCAAGCAGGCCCCGATCCGGTGGTGATAAGGCAGCCCCACTGCCGGGGACAGAAGCCCGGAACCAGCCAAGAGCTCCTATCTTGTGCTCTCAGGGGCAATCACTGGAGTTCAGTGGCTTCCATTTACCAGGCAGATGTAATCGCCTCAAATAGCTGCCAAGTCCTCATCTTCCTGGAGTTCCTAAGATAACTGCTTCCCCGCGAGGTGAAGGGGCACTTCCTTCACCAGGGAGAGATTCCATCTGCGCACAGGTTTGCACAAAACCGCTCACTTCTAGTGGCAGAGATTGCAGGTTGCTTTCCACAGCATCCATCCTCCTCTTCTCCTTAATAACAACAAGTTCTTAGGGCAACGATGTCTACACAGAAAGCACTATTATTCCCAGAAGATTTGGGGGCCTGGAGGGGATAATGTGACTAGATTCTGGCCAATGAGATATAAGTGGAGGTTGTATGATAACTTCGGGATGTATCACAAAAGGGATGGTGCAGACCCTACTCCTTATTGTTCTACTTTTTGCTACCTGGAATGGAGATATAATGGCTGGAGCTCCAGCATCTATTTTGGATCTTGAGATGACCTGCATACTAGGAGCCATGTGCTGAAATGGTTGGCCAGAAAGATTATAGTTTTAGTTCCTAACCCTTTGAAAACACTGTACCAATGCTGGACTGCCTGCCTATGGACTTCTTTACAGAAGATTCCATTTCGTCTCTTCCACCCCCTCTGCTGCCCACCCCTCCTTACCCCTCCCTCCACTCGCTGCCCTGCCCTGCAACTGCCCATGTGTCTGCCTTGCCCCCAGGAGACAGTGACTCCTAGTGAGCAGTCTGTGTTATTCTTTACTATACACCCAGACCCCACAGAGTGGCTGGGGCAGACCAGGCTTTAAAATAAATGCCAGTTGGATGAATGAATAAATGAACGAATGAATGAATGAGGGAAGGTAGGCCTAGAACCTAGAACCTAGTGCTCTTACAATTTCTGGGCTCTGATAAAGCCAGCTTGTCACGTGCAACAGCCCTGTCCCAGTATCATCAGCCTGAAAACCAGCCAGGTCTGGAGGGGGGTTTTGCTGGGAGGGGTGACATGAACATCTGGGAGGCTGGTTTGTGGAGTGCGGCCCCTGCCCAGGGCTGCAAGTGGCCTTTGCACAGCACATTCTCAGTGAAGACCTGAAACGGTCACAGTGAGCTTGCACAGCTTTGGCTCTGTCTCTCTGCAGAGCCACTGGAAATGCGCCGGGCAGCCGGAGTTGTCAAGGTGGAGCGGTGTCTGCTGCCGTGACGACAGCTGAGACCTGAGATACGATGCCCAAGGCAGTGTCAGGAGACAGCAGCTCTTAAGACTCAGAACTTTACGGGTGGCAGGAGCCTCCCCCAGCTCCTTCTCCAAGGGGCATGTTTTACAGACAGTATCTTAGGGCTTGCCCAAGCCTCCCAGAGCCAGGGTTTTGGCCCTCAGATCCTGACCCCGGGCCAGTGTTCTTGTTTCCCGCGTGCACTATGCTGGCGGAGCCGTGTGATATTCTGAAAGAGATTCTGCGCGTTGTTTTAGTTTGCATTCTCCAGAGAGTATCGGATGCTGACTCAGGACTTGGGTGCTGGTGGTTTATTTGGGAGGTGGTCTCCAGAAGTGGGCAGGAAGAGGCAGAAGAGCGGGCAGAGAAAGGGGGAGCCGATATGAGGGAGCTCTGGGAGGCCACTGCTGCAGGCGGCGGGGCTCGGTTCCACTAGGACTTCTGGGAAGCAGAGAGCACTCCTTCTGAATTGTGTGGGGGAAGGCTGGGAGGCCGGGACACTTACCCACTGGCTCTGCAGAATCTCCTGCACTGGTCTGTGCAGCCGAGGGATCCCTTGCAGAGCTGGGGAGGCTGAGGAACAGAGGAGGGAGAGTTGCTTGGCCGTGCGCGAAGGCAGATGCCGGCAGTGCAGGGTGAGTCTGAGCTTGCACAGGGCTGTCCCTGGAGCTGAAATCAAAGGGGGACACAGGGGATGTGATGCAGGCCCCGAAGGGTCTGCAGCATGGCCAGGGTCAGATACCAGCCTATGGCCCCCACAAGGAGTTCGACTAGGGTGGTTGGACTCAGTGGATTGTTCTGGGTCCCTTACCTAAACCTCAGCAATCTGGTGTCACAGCCGCCCCAGCATTGCAGCGTGCTAGGCCTGTCTGCTGGGCCATGTCACTCTGTAATCAAAGCTGCCCACCAACAGCCCACATGCTCTGAGTCTGAGAAGCATCACGAGACAGGCGCTTTGGATGCAAGCAACAGAGAACAGCCCCGGCTGACCTGGCCAGCAAGGTTGGCGGGAAGGAGCTCCGGGACTCTCAGAATCAGCAGGAAAGCCGGAGATGCAGCTTGGAAATGGGCCAGAACCAAGAGAGGTGGGCCCTGTTTGGACCAGTCCCTGCCTGATGGTGGGGCCACCGGCGCCCTGATTATTATCTCATGAGACTCTGTTTAGTAGAAAAGGACTAGTTCCTCAAAAGGAAATTGGAAAAAACTTAAACCCAGAATTACTATTTGACTTAGCAATTCTGCTCCTAGGTATAGACCAAGACAAAGGAAGACATATGTCCATGCAGAAACTTGGATACCAATGTTTGTAGGAGCATTATGCACAATAGCCCAAAATGCAAGTGACCCAAAAGCCCATTAACTGATACATGGCTAACAAAATGTGGAGTGTCCACATGGTGGGTGTCACTCTGCCACAAACAGGAGGGAAGCACTGACACCTGCCACAATGCAGGTGTACCTGGAAAACACTACACTGAGTGACAGAAACCAGACACAAAAGGCCACATATTACGAGTCCATTTATATGAAAGTCCTCAACAGGCAGATTGATAGAGACGGAAAGTGGGTTGAGGTTTCCTAGGCTGGGGGGATGGGAGCTTGAGGGAGTAATAGCTGAAGGGTTTGGAGTTTCTATTAGGGTGATGAAGACATTCTAAAGTTGATTGCAGTGGCGATTGCACAGCTCTAAACATACTGAAAACCATTGACTTGTACACCATAAATGGGTGAATTATAGGGCTTGTGAATTATATCTCAATAAAGCTGATTTTTTAAAATCAAGACCTGGTAGTATTTCCGTGGTTGTGACACCCTGTGCTCATTCATGGTTTTGCTCACTTTCTGTGTGGGAGTTACACTAAAAATAAAAATAAAATCAGGGTGTGGCTAGGGAAGGGTAGGGGCTGCCAGACACCCAAAGACCACAAACGCCATTTCTCTTTTCCCGGTAATTTGTGCAATTGGTAAAATTCTAGATATTTCTACCTGTTAATGCTGGGTGCGCGAGAAAGACTCAGGCTAAGCTCTTTAATGAAGCCCAGCTCTGTCAGTTTTTATGGGCTGAGGTCACAGGTGCCAAAACCCAGGATGAGGGCCTGGGTGTCCTGGTCATGTGCCATCTAACCTTTTGTGACCCAATGTGAGCACTGCTGTATTGGGCAGGGGCTGACTTTGGGAGGCCAGTGTCATGTTAGCCTCGGGGAAGGGCTGGACGTCTTGGTCAACATGTCCAGGAAGGTTGATGGGTGGGAGGCCATGCCCTGTTTGGGTCCTAGGTGGCATGATACTGTCCCTAATTGCTGCTTGCCCAGGGCCCCCTCTGTCTTTGCAGTGTAGTTTGGTGCAGCTCAGAATGGTGACAGGTCACTGTATCAGAAGAGGAGTCCCAGGCACAGAGCAGCTCGGTGCCTGTCTAAAGTCGCCCGTCATGCACGGCTCCCCTGGGCATCCAAACCCAGGTGACATATTCTGGTAGGGGTGTTAGGAGCAGCTCTGCCACCCATGGGGTGCCCCGCCCCTGCAGCTCATCGCCCCTCCCCTCGTCTCTGTGCAGGGGAGGGAGCAGCCCATATTCTGGGTACAGGCTCAGCAGCCCACATCCCTGTCTCTGGGGCCCTCTCCCACCCCCACCCCTTCCCCATCCACACGTCTGAATCAAGCGGAGGAGCTGTGCCCAGAGAAGACGTCTTCCTCTCTAAACTAGGGTGTGGGGAGACCCAGGAACTCATTCCGCAGGGATGCAGCCACCGAGGCTGGCAGCGTCTGGCTGGGACTTGAGGTCTTTTAGAGCAAATCTTCCTGCCGGTGGATCCAGGGATAATTTGCTTGGACTCAGAGTCCTCAAGTCAGCTTCGGTTCCGGAGACTGTCTAGCTTCTTGACAACATGCTTTGATTTCCTTTTTCACGAAGTGGGCACTTTCTTTGCTTTGGGTTTTCGCGGGGTCACAGCGAGCGGACTCTGGAAACTGGATCGTTTAATTGGGCACCAGGGCTGGGGACATGCCTCTGCACAGAGAAGGACGTTGGGCAGGGGCAGCCAATCACAGCACTGATGCTTCGGGGACGCCTGACAAGAACGTGACTTGGCTTTGTGTTGTCATCTGCTAATCCACACCGAGGGTTAGTTTTCCCTTTTGAATTTCACAGCCCGGAAGTAGGCTTGTGGGAGGCCTGCCAAAGGGAACGGGAGAGACTGAAGAGAATGGCCAGCCACCTATGCGGTGCTAGAAGTAACTGGAAGGGTACACGGAGGTCGTCGTGAATTCTTAACAAATTATCTCCAACACAGGAAGGTGCAGGAAGCAACTAGCACAAATTGTGCCCCTGTGATG
>RJWJ010041495.1:0-13470 GCA_004363605.1 Indri indri | reverse complement strand
GGAGACAACATGGGAAAAGCCAGCAGGCTCGGGGAGAGCCGCCTCCCCTCGGTCACCACCCCTGCAGGAATCCATATTTTACAGGGCACACACGCAACAGCACTGCTCAAGTTTTCCACGTGTCGAATGCATGGAAAAACTCAACCCCTGTATCATTCCCAGTCCCAGATTTTAGTCATGGTTTCCAACATCTTCCTCATAAAACCTTTGCCTGGAGCCATTGTGAAATGGTAACATTGCTTGACTTTCGCATCATCTTTCTGTCTTCAATTAATCCGTCGGCTGACCGTGAGCGAGCCAGCTTGGCGCTCGCTCTTCCCACACGTGTAACGGGGACGGTGGGGCAGGGACTCGGCCATCGCTGCCAGTGCTGGCGCTTTACGATTCTCTCCAAACAATCTATTCCCTTCTGCTGTGCCTGTAAGGGGGGCATTGCTGAGTGAGGGCCAGCAAAGTGGTCGGAGCTTCGCCTTCGGTGTTGGAAAGACCCGGGTTAGAGCTCCACACCGAGGCTGCGACCACCCAGTGTACAGGTTCGTGTCTCATGGACGGGGGCCGGGACTCCACGTCGGGACGCACTACTGGGAGAAAATCAGGAGTGCCAACATTCTTATCAGACATGATCTGGCATAAAGACAGCACGACCGGAATGAAGCTTGTCCAGCATGGAGACAGCTGCAAGGAGTGACAATCGCGGTGGTCCCAGACCCTCCGTACTGACGCAGGAAGAAGCCTGCCTCTCAGTGGCTGAGAGTGGATGGGGGATGCGTGTGACCCACTGTTTAGTTACAGGACAGACAGGAGACAGACGGGTGTGGGAAGAAGTCATACAGGAAAGCTTTTACTTTCCTCCAGGGAGGGAGCTTTAAAGGGTAAAGAGAAAGTTATCGATTCTTTTTCCCCCACAGTGGAGGAGGACCCATTTTGAAGACTCTTTATCCCAAACGTTCCCTCAAAGGATTGGCGTTGAGTTCCCTTCTGTGTTCACTGTTTAGAAGTCTTTTTTAAAAATAGAGAATATTTTTATTAGTGTCACAAGTGCAGGGAATTTCCGATCAACCCAGCAGTGGCAGAGGATGGAAAGGGGCCACCCTCCGCCCGGGAGCCTGAGGCTGTCTGGGCCGCCCCGGCTGTGGCCGCCTGGGGCTCAGGCCCGCTGGGTGGCAGGGGACGGTCAGGCCCACAGATCTCACCTTGGGTCAGAGGCGCATCTGTTCCCCACCAAGGCAGCCTGGCCTGCCCTGTCACCGGGCCGTCCTACTCCGCAGGGCGTCGGCCGCGCTCATCTGTGAGAAAGAAGCTTGTCTCCGGGCACGGTCTCTCCGGGCACGCAGAACACATCTCGTTCTTGCTGTGAGGCTGGGTTTGCTGTTGGGCATGTGCTTGCTTTTATTCTCCAGGGGATGGAAAAAGCACAAATAAATTATAGCCACGAAGCCCTCAGTAGGATTTGTCATCTCACATGCTTGACGGCAAGAGGATGGGAGACTGTTTTATCTCAGCAGCCGTACGCGGGGAAATGGGATTCTAGGGGACTTTAAAGGGAATCCAGAGAGTTCTGACATTCCTGAGAAGAGGAAGCATTTGGCTTTGAAGTTGTAGGACACAAACAGGGTCCGATTTCTGTGAAGCCGACTCTGGCAGGAATGTTCAACCAAAGGGCGTGAGCCCCCAGGCTGGCAGGCAGCGCCGATAGCCGCCGGGAAGTCTTGTCGTTGGGAATATTGGGCATGATTTACGTCTCTAGTGTAGTAGGTCCATGATGAGTTGCACTGATTTCAAGAAAAAAAATTAATCGAAATTAATCAGTCACTCTATGGGAAAATAGCCCCATACAGCAACAAACCGAGAAGGCTGGGGGCCTTGTGATGCTCCCTGCGGTTTTCCTGAAATGAGGTCCAGTAGGAAAATAGTGGCTCGTCCCCTGGCTTGGCTCACTGCCACTGCCCAGGTGGGCTCTGGGCATTGTCAGGGTCAATGCAGTCGCCCTGGGGCCGTCCCAGCCGTGTCCCAGACACGGAAACACCAGCGCCTGCCCGGGCTGCAAACGCACCAGCCGGGAGCTGGTCACAGGTGCCTGTGTCACGCCACATCGAGCTCAGAACCCGCTCCTGGTCCAGGAACTTTCCACCAAATGTGATCTCAGTGGAGAGGCATGTGCTTCTTATCCACCCAGGGTGGATCCAGGGTTTGCAGGGCCAAAGCTTTTTCAATTTGGGAACCAGGAAAAGAACACAAAATTACAGTTGCAAAGTCAGGGACGGGGCCTTGCCCTGCGGCTTGGGCTCTTTGAACTTCACAGCGGTGAACGGTCCCTGCCCTGCCGCGTTATCAGCAGACGGCTGTTCACAGCAAGCTTACCCCGTCGGGCTGGGGTACAGCATCCTCTAGGCAGGGACAATGGCCCTTGGTGGCCTGAGCTGGCTTTGATTTCCCCCAACAACTAAGGCTCCTCCTGGAATCTCTGCCTCAGAGGGCACAAGGAAACAGGCCTGTGTCTCAAGTCCCCCAGCAGCACGCAGTCATGCTCCCCGGGGGACGAGCTGCCGCAGCCTTGCGTCCCCGGTTCTGGCACAGTGCCTGGCCCACAGCCAGCACGTGGTGAAGGAATGCTGAGGAAAGAAGTAAACGGAAGGAAAACACCAGATCCACAGGTGAATCTAAAATTCCCAAGGGGGCTCAAAGGCAAGGGCGCATCCCCTCCCTGTGCCCAGGAGACCAGCACACTCCTGCTTTGCCTGGAGTAGGATCATAAACCTCCCCTGGTTTGTCAGCGTGGCGGGCTCTTCTGCAGCGTTGCCACGGGGCGCTCGGGCCTGGGCCCTTCGCAGACAGGAGTCCTTCTCTCTAGAGAAGCTGGTACCCCGGGGACTGGTGGATTTAATCTTGTTCACATCGTCGGTGCAGCCACAGCATCCCTGGCTCTTTTGCCGAGCTTGGCCAAGGAGGCCTCTGCCTGTTGAGTTCCTCACTCCCGGGCCTGGACCAGGAACTTCCCACTGTGAGGGGGCAGGATGAAGGCCTCGGTCTATGGGCCAACAGAACCGCGGAGCCGAGCGGCCCAGGGACGTCCGAGCGTGGAAGGAACCCTCTGTGGGACGAAATGCTGTCTGGCAGAAGGTAGGAAAAGGGATTCAGGTTGCTGGGGAGGAACAGTGACGTGGGGGCGAGGAGCCGTCAACAACAGAAGCTGCAGGAAGGTTCACCTCTCACCCCAGGGCCGGGATGCCTTGAGAGGGGATCTTTGGTGATACCAGTGATAGGCGGAGACAACGCGCTCCACAGGACACTAACCCAAGGAGATACTGCGTGGGAAACAAGGGTTCCACGGCCAGCTAGGTTTGGGAAACAGCATACTACACACCCCACTTGGAAATTTATAATGTGTGTTGGAGGATTAAAGTCTGAAAAGTCTTATACTTAGGAAAAAACGGAGCCAAAATAGCTTTAACTTTGGCCGGTGTTTACCGGACGCTGTACTCGGTCACAGAACCATTGCCCATGCAATGCCTGTGCGTCGCCGGCTGAGCCACAGGTGACCACAAAACCGATTTGACACCCAGCTGGCTTAGGAAGGAACCGCCGGGCTGGAGGGTCCCCCGGCAGGCGCCTCGCTGCATGGAGGGGCGGGGAAGGGCGAGGCCTGCCTCCCGCGTTCACGACTCTGCCCTGCCGTGTGAGCTGTGAGTCTACGGGGGAATTTTGGGAGGAGGCAGCGAAGAGAGCGTAAGGAAATCCTCAGGTGGCAATGCGCGTCCTGTCTGGGCAAGAGACATGGGAAATGGCGTCCCACTCCGTGACGTTAGGGAGAGACTGTGTATGGGGTACCAGAAGCCCCGTTAAGAAAGGCCCGTTACTGTGATGGGTGTTATGATTAGGTGTTAATGTTACACCTAAAATTTTACTGTCACTACTATGAATGGTAATATTAACATTTGTCTGATGTTTCATTGTTTGCAAAGTGATCCAGATCTCCTTCCATGCTCGGAAACGCTCTGTGAGATGACCAGGGGCCTCGATGTTGTTCACAGCAGAGCGATGGGCTCAAAATCACCCAACCAGGGGATGACGGAGCCAGGTGCTAAACCCTGGGCAGCTGGCTCTCAGTCCTTGGCTCCTTGCGCAGGGGGAGTGGCAGCAAGGCCGCTCTATGGCGGTCCTTCCTCCGGGAAGACTAGAAGACGGCGCCCAGGGCCGCTGGGTTCTGTATGGCGGAGTCAGGGGAAAGGCCACCGGCCCTGATCGGGTGCCTGGGGCTGCCCTGCTGCCCAGAGCTGGAGCTTCCAGGCCTGTCCCGTGAGGGTGCCCCTAGCGGTCTGCAGAGCTGGGGGTGGCTGGAAGGACAGAAGGCAACCAGAGAGCATCCCCTTGTCCTCGCATTGACTTCCTGGGTCCCTGCTAAGCCAGGTGGGACAGCTGGCGGAACTCTGGCCCGCGTGGGGTTTTCTAAAGGCTTTGAAGCGTAGGCACAAACTCCTCCCCTAATTATGTCTCTGGCTTTTCCGAACATTGAAAGGCAAACTGAAGAAACCTGGATCCATTTTCAGGCTGTTTGGAGGTTCTCTTAGGGTTGTTCCGGGATTCTGAGACCCTCCAGGGAGGAGCTAATTCCAGGGATCCAGCCTGAGGACCCTGAGACGCAGGAGGAGGGGGCGCCGAGGGAGGTGGGCTGCGGGAGGGGGGCCTTCTGCATTTAATCCCGCCCAGCCCTGGGTCTTGTGGGGACCTTGAAGCCAGCCTGGGGAAGCTACAGCTGCAGAGATAATCTGGTTGTGGTCTGAAGTCCTGGATAAGCCCAGGGAACAGGAGGTCTAACCCCCAGGCCACCAGCTATGTGTCCAAATGCTCGGAGAAAGCAGAGATGAGGGACAAGCCTTAAGGCCTAGGGTGGAGGAAGATTCAGAACCAGGGAAGCGGGAGCAGAGCTCTTCAGGACAGTGGGCACAGCCACCCCGTGTGCGGGTGACTGAGAGGAGATGGGCGGGGTTACAGCCGGGGGCAGTGAGCTGGAGGGAGGTACCCACAGCCCAGAGCTGTGGCTGGCTGGGCCCGCGCAGGAGACAAGGAAACAGGCCCTGTTGGGAAGGGACCTGTGAGGGTAGGAGCCGTGGCCTGCAAGGAGACAGGAAGCGTAGACGGCATGGCCAGGTGGCTGGGATGCTGTGGGAGCAGTGTGGGTGAAACTGAACTGCCCAGCACAGGCCCTTTTCACGGTCAGGGCCGGGCGTTGCGGTGAGGGCAGAGGTGTGGACGTCCTCAGCAGGTGGCACTGTGCAAGGACCACACCCCTCAGGGGCAGGAAGGCTCTCTGGGTCCCCACCAGGGAGCGCTGGTCGGGCGTCCCCCACCGTGGATGGGCGATGAGCGAGGTGTTGTGAGTGCATTTTCTAGACCTCACCGTCCATTTGACACCTGCGCCGACCGCTAGGCCAGAGAAGAGGCCGGAGCAAGAAAACCAGGAGCGGTTCAGAGTGTCCTGACCGCGGACTCCGTGTTGCCCTTGGCCGTGCGGTTTCCCTCTGCAGCGTGAACTTCTCGTGGGGTCACCAGTCCTCTGTCCGCGCCTTCTCAGCCATCCTTCTTCCCATAACAGACTCACCTGCTCAAATGCCTCTTCTCCCAACTGCACCATCTGCCTGTCTTGCTAAGAAAAGTTCTCCAAAATGCAAAACTAAGGCAATGTCATGCTGGAGTTTGATCTGAGAACCATCCCAGCGTTCTTTGACTACCGGTGCCTTTGCCTGGCTGGCCATGGAGCATTCATTAGGACCTAGAGTGCTAAGTCCTAATGTTCTATAGCGCTGCAGGGGGGACTCTAACGAACAACTTGCATATCTTCAAATAGCTAGAAGAGCGGATCTTGAATGTTCTCAACGCAAAGGAATGACGAATGTTTGAGGTGATGCCTATGCTAATTACCCTGATTTGGTCATTACGCAGTGTATACATGTATTGAAATATCACACTGTACCCCATAAATAGGTACAATTATTATTGGTCAATTAAAAATAATAATAAAAGCAAAAAGTAAAATTAAAGAGGACCTACAGTCACTGAAGTTACTTGGAGATTTGTGCTGTATAGAGATGCGAATTATTTCTGTCTGGGAGGAAAGATAACTCCAGAGGGTACGGCTAGGGCGGGACATAAACCAGTCCTTTTACATGTAACCTGCTAGTTGTCTTACTCTATGTTCTTTCTCCAGTGGCTGCAAATACTTGCAATGGTCTTGAGCCAGCATTTCCATCTGCTGTTCCTCCATGAATGAGTTAAATGAGTCTTTGACAGATGTTTATTCTGTGTTTTATGCACTCATGTTTTTAACACTTTGGAAATTTGATGGTTTTAGAGGCTGTCCCGCAGAAAGATCCAGATAGGCTCACCTGTTGGAGTCAACTCCACTGCGTTGCCTGAGGAGAGCCCCGAGTGCCGGAAAAGTCCAGGCACAGCCTTTCTTCACTGCCAAACTGAGTCTTAAGCCCCAGTGGAACGCTGTCTTTGTGGATTCCTGGATTCTCTGGGGGGGGTTTGTTTGTTTGTTGCTTTCAAATTCCGATCCTGTGTTTTTGCTTTAGTTTCTGGTCGTGGGCCGAGCCCATCCTGCTGGGGAACTTGCAGTCTCTTCCACAGCTGGCCGCAGGGATTGCAGGTGCGTTTCTCATCTGGGACCCCAAGCCGGCCATGCTGAGAGTTGAGATTCACCCTGTGTGTCAGAGACTCATGGTCTAGGCCACACTGTGTCCAGGATTAAGGGGGACCTGACCGTTACTCTGGTCCCAACCGCACAGTTGAGAGAGCTCCCTGTGGTGTGTGAGTGTGGCCTGCACGCAGCCCCTTGCGGGGGACAGGCACAGGGAACCTGGCTTCATGGTCCCACCACTGGGTGACGCCAGTTGGTTTGGGTGGATGATGGGAGAATCTGGTTTGTTAGTCTTTTTTGCTGTTTGTTTGTCTATTTGGAGTGAAAAAAATTAAGAAAGGATCTCAGGCCTGCTGGAAAGAACAGGCCTTTGAAATCTAGATGGCTGAGTTTTATTGTTTCTGTGCTTGGTTTTGACCTACAGCTCAGACTACAGAACTGAAACCATCAGCTCTCAGTGGGTCTGAGTCTGAGAGCAGCCTCTCTTTCTGTCATTGTGTCCACAGGAAATACGTTCTGATCTCTGAAGGATCTTAATAAATTAGATTATAAATTCTCTTAAAGTGAAGAAATTCTATTCTGGTGGGTTAGAGAGAATTTTAAGTGCTTACCTATACCTACTATTCCCTGAAATTCTGGAAAATAAAGGAACTGAACTTCTAATACTTTAGATGTGCTAGTCTTTTAAGAAAAAGAAAAGGTCTCACAGAAATTGCTAGTTCAAAAGTCTTTAATTAATAATTCACATTTGCGTAAGCAAGTAGAATTATTCAACAAATCAAACTGGTTTAAAAAACAGCTAAATGTCTTTTCTCTGATTTTACAAAAGTGGAATACAGTATGATACAATAATATGTTTTACTTTATTTGAAGATTTGGATTTGTTTTCTCAGAAAGAGACTAATTAGAATGTAAACTCCCTAAGCCATTTTTTTTTTTACTGGTTTACTGATCAGAGAAAATAACATTACTTCTACGTAACATTTAAAATGTAAAATTATGTGTTCCCCTTATATGAATTACAGTTCTGATAATTTTTATATCAATAATAATATTTTGTAGTGTATCAGCTTAAATGTAATTCCCCAAATCCTTGGATTAATATTAAATCAAGGAAATTAATGGACAATTTTTAGATATCTCAAAAATTTTTAAATAAGGTAGACTGTTGAAACATAGGTCCAGCTATATTTCAGGATATATGACCTCCTTTTTACCATATTATTAGACTTTTCTCCAATCTGATATTGTTAGTAACTGCGATGAATTAACCACAACTATTCAGTTTGTTTCAACAGATGGTTGTTGCTTTCCCTCATGTTTGCCTGAAGTTTCTGTAACATCCAGGGTAGCAATTGCATCTTTAACAAAGGATAGTCTTGAAACTTCAGTGGAGAAGCCTATAGCATGTACGGCCAACCCTTCAACAACATGAGTTTGAACCGTGCGGGTTCACTTACATCAGTACACAGATTTCTGGCCCTGTCACCCAGACAGCAAGACCCACCAACCTCCTCCTCCTCCTCCTCGGCCTACTCAGCTGAAGATGATGAGGACGAAGAGCTTTATGATGACCCACTTCCACTTAATGAATAGGAAATATATTTTCTCTTGCTTATGATTTTCTTGATAGTATTTTCTTTTCTCTAGTTTACTTTATGATAAGAATATGCTATATAATACATATACCATACAACACATTTATTAATCGACTGTTGATGTTACCGGTAGGGCTGGTATGGGTGATCAAAGTTATCCCTGTAGATTATTTGTGATCACCAGCTCTATCCAAACCTTGGGAACGAGGCAAAGAAAGGCTGCGCGTGCTTTCCTCGGAGCACGTCTAACAGGCCCGCCTGCAACCCAACAGCCCCAGAACTGTAAGAAATACATTTCTGTTGTGCACAAGCCGCCCAGTCTACGGCATTCTGTTACAGCAGCACGAATGAGCTGAAACACCACTAAAAGATTATTTAATTATCTGTGGGGTTTCCTTGTGTTTGGCTCACTATTTACTATTGGTTAGGGCCCAAACCCTATGAAGTTTAGTGTTAACTTACAGATTTTTGCCTGATAAAGATATAAGTTATTTCTATATCATAAAAAAGATATGCTTAAATGTCATAGTTTGATTGTCCTGTAGGACTGTAGTCCCCAACCCCCGGGCTGCGGACCAGTACTGGTCCGTGGCCTGTTGGGGACTGGACCACATCCCCTCCCTGCCCCCCGCACCCCACCATCCGTGGAAAAATTGTCTTCCATGAAACTTAGGAACCAGGGGGCCGCACAGCAGGAGGTGAGCGGAGAGCAAGCGAAGCTTCATCTATACAGCCGCTCTCTGTCTTCCCCCACACCCCCACACCCCTACCCCCGCTGCTGGTCTGTGGAAAAATTATTTTCCATGAATAAGGTTAGGGACCGCGACCCACTGCATAGAACATGAACCACTTTTGAAACTAACCTGGTAATTTTGTTCCAAAATTCTTCTTTCAGTTCTATAAATACTCAGTGTCTCAAATATTCTTTGAACCAGCTTTTACTATTTTATTGATTTCCTCATTAATGAGTTAAGTAGAGCTTTGACAATGTTTATTCCAAAATTTTGAAACTGTATTTCTCCATCTCCTATTTCAGGTCCAGAAGCACCTTCTTCCCCCATCATTCTGACAGTCTGGGCAGCCTTGCTGATTCCACAGTCCAGGAAGGCTGTAGATTTCCTTCATCTGCCTGGACAAGAACATGTGAGTTTATGTTGCTTGCAGTAATTTCCAGATTCACTCATCTGCAACTCATGGATCGTTAGAGCTCAAAGGAATCCCACCTTCCTCAGTTATAAAGAGGTTAAATTTACTCATAAGTATTTTATTTTATTTTTTGATGCTTTCATACATGGGATTGTTTTCTTAATTTCTTTTCAAATAGTTCATTATTAGTGTATAGAAACATTACAATTTTTGTATGTTAATTTTGTATCCTGCAATTTTGCTGAATTTGTTTATCAGTTATAACAGTTTTTTTTTGTGAAGTCTTTAGGGTTTTCTACCTATAAGATCATGTCATCAGCAAATGGAGACAATTTTACTTTTTCCTTTCCTATTTGGATGCCTTTTATTTCTTTTTCTTGCCTAATTGCTCTGGCTAGGACTTCCAGTACCATGCTGAATAGAAGTGGTGGGAGTGGGCATCCTTGTATTATCCCTGATCTCAGAGGGAAGGCCTTCAACTCTTCACTACTGAGTGTAATGTTAGCTGTGAGTTTGTCATATATGGCCTTTGTTGTGTTGAGGAACATTCCTTCTATACCTAATTTGTCGAGAGTTTTTATCATGAAACATGTTGAATTTTGTCAAATGCTTTTTCTACATCTATTAAGATGACCATATAGTTTTTGCCCCTCATTCTGTCAATGTGGTGAATCACATTTTTTGATTTGTGTGTGTTGAACCATTCTTGCATCCCATGGATAAATCCCACTTGATTATGGTGAATGATCCTTTTAATGTACTGTTGAATAAAGTTTGCTGGTATTTTGTTGAGGATTTTTACATGTATGTTTATCAGGAATATTGGCCTATAATTTTCTTTTCTTGTAGTGTCCTTGTCTTGCTTTGGTATCAGAGTAATTCTAGCCTCATAAAATGAGTTTGAAGGTGTTCCCTCTTCTTCAATATTTTGGAAAAGATTGAGAAGGATTGGTATTAGTCCTTCCTCAAGTGTTTAGTAGAATTCATCTGCAAAGTCACCTGGCCTTAGGCTTTTCTTTGTTGGGAGACTTTTTTTATTACTGATTCAATCTCCTTACTCATTATTGGTCTGTTCAGATTTTGATTTCTTCCTGATTTTGTCTTGATAGGTTGTATGTGTCTAGGAATTTATTTATTTCTTCTAGGTTTTCCAATTTGTTAGCATATAATTGTTCACAGCAGTCTCTTATGATTCTTTGTACTTCTGTGGTGTCAGTTGTAATGTTTCCCTTTTCAGTTCTGATTTTATTTATTTGAGTCATCTCTCTTTTCTTGTTAGTCTTTAGCTAAGGATTTGTCAATTTTGTTCAGCTTTTCAAAAACAATTTCTTAATTTTAAAACCTTTTCTATTGTTTTTTTTTTTAGTCTCTATTTTGTTTATTTCTGCTCAGTTGCAAAGAGGAAACTGAGGCTGGAAGAGGCTAAGTCGTTCAGGTAGATATGATACAAATATTGCAATTGACTGTCTGGCCATGTAGTCACATAATGCCTCTTCCTGTCTGTGTATCTTTCTTACACGTCCAAATCTTCAATGATAAGTTCCCAAGGCTGTAGGGACCATATGTGTGATTTTTCCCTCCCTACATCTTTGATGCTTCCCCAGAGGTGAGTAGGTGTCCTGTAAGTGCTTTTTGATGGGGATGAAACAAAGGAAGAAATGTTTCTGGAAGCGGATCTTCTGAAAATTGCCAGAAAAAGCTTTTCGGAGGTCAGAGGGTGACTAGTCTTCCGTCTGAAACGGCTTTAAAGAAATCCTGCTCCCTGGGGGAATGATTCAGTACATACTTGCCTCTAAGCTCTCCCCAGATGCTTCCCTCAGGCTCTGCATGGGGAGGGATTATCAGTGTCACTACCTATGAAGATTTTTGCTTGCAGCAAGAATTTTTGTTACTTTTGGCAGATACATCTAGAGAATGGCCAAGAAAGGATGTGATATAAATTCAACAATTTAATTCTGAAAACCCCGTGGTTTCAGTGCTGGTCATTTCTTGTCAGAGCTTTGTTTTTCCTCTTTGCTCATAACGGCTGGACTTCCAGGGGATTATTTCTTCTTACAAATTAAGGAAATTTTCAGAGCCAAATTTTAAGTCTTTCCTATTTAAAGAAAAGAAGAACAATGAAAGGATAGTGGGCTTGGCTTTGAATAGTAGCCAGGGACACTACACAAAAAGACAACTATTATTATACTTCCCAACAAAGCAACACTATTTTTGAAAAATGTATATTTTTTGGTAATGGAGAAAAATGTAACACTTTTATGGAACCTTTGCTCAGAGGCTCTCATAAACATGATTTTAACTTTTAGAGGAGGTGGGAATGGTGAACTCTGGAGATTAGATTCTTCTTTCTAAAGCAAATTTGGAACCAAGGCTAGAAATGCGTGTATGCAGGAAGGCGTCTTGACCCAGGCTTCCTTGAGGAGGCCTCATTCATGGCAAGATCAACAGAGCATTAGATTTGCAATCAGGAGCTTGGCTCCCTTGAGCTCTGGCCCTGGGTGACCCAGGGGAAGTTGCCACGTGGGTTTCCTCACTGGTAGGAGGAGGTGATCGTGCCAAACCCACCACGATGCTGTGAGGATACATTAAATAGACTGATAACAATGGCCAGTATTTTTTGAGAGCTTACTGTGTGCCAGGCACAGTGTTGAGGACTTAAGACATATTCTCTCATTTAATCCTCACAACAGCCCTCTGGTGCAGACACGATTTTTCTTCACCATCTTAGAGATACAGAAACTGAGGCCAGAGAGGTTAGGTCACTCGCTTGAGGTCTCATAGTTAGCAAGGCATGGAACCAGTGGTCACATGAGGGCAGCGCGGCCTCAGGACTGTGCGCTGAGTCCCTGTGCTTTATTCCCTGCCCAGGCGATGCAGGTGAAAGGACATGGTACTGGCACACAGTGGGCATTCACTTGGTCTTCGCTGGAGCTATACAATTCGAGCACAAGCCTAGCACGTCTGTGTCACCCAGAGGCCTTAGCAGCTCAGTACCAGGAATACCTGTGCAATTAACATGGTCATTCAACCAAATCTCAGTAAGAAGTGTTCATCGTTGACAAAATGTCAGGCTGTCACACCTACACTGAAATAAATTCACAATAAACCGTCAAATGATAAAACTCCCTCTTGTGCATCGGGTGCTTCTTTCCACTAGCTCGATCCCAACTTCTGCATTCCTGGTCCTCTACTACAGCACCCGATTAACAGACTCTTCTGAGTAGAGATGTATCTTCAATCATGTGTACATGAGCTCCTGCCTCCAGAAGCCTGTAGTCTAGGGCAGTGGCCGGCAAGCTGAGGCCCGTGAGCTAAGTCTGTCCCTCCAACTGTTTTTGTAAATAAAGATTCATTAGAACGCTGCCATACCCATTCATGGAAAATATTGTCTGTGGCTGCTTCAGCACCGAAACAGCAGAGTTGACTGGTTGCAGCGGAGACTATATAGCCCTCAAAGCCTAAAATATTTTCTATTTGGCCTTTTACAAAAAAAGTTTGCCAACCCCTTGTCCTAGGGGAAGTTCTATGAGAATTTTTTCAGTTTTTCCAAGCTCTTTATCTTGTGGGACACTTTTGTGAGTTATTTGGAGGCCCTGTCTCCCCTCTTCCTCTCAATTCCAGAGCTCTCTTATCTGGGCGGATGTGTATCTGGTTTAGCTGGTCGTTTACTCCTTCTGCAGCTGCCAAAACAAGGCCTGAACATGCCTTCGGCAGCTTTATTAACCCATCCTGAGGTGACCTCACTGGTTCCCTCTTGCTCATGGCCCGGGTACACCCCTGGAAAGGCTTTCATTTCTCTGTCCCAATAAACTCTAGACAAGCAGACGCAACCCAGAGCCTCTTCCGCTGTTTTGGCCAGCTCATGAGCAGCTAGCCAGACTGCCTCGCCCACGTAGATTTCTCCGAGTGTCAGACACTAGTCTGGTCTCCTGTCTTTCCAAGCCTCCAAAATCCAGGGTCACCTATTAAAGTCTTTGAGTGGTCACTTGGAGCCACCTTCTCTCTATTCAAGATGATGCAGGTGCATCTCCCACCTTTCTTGCTTGGCGGAGGATGTCGTTCTAAAACACCTCTCTCCAAAGACAT
>RJWJ010041494.1:0-14044 GCA_004363605.1 Indri indri | reverse complement strand
CTTTCCTGGATTTTGAGGCTAGAGAAACCATTCAACTGAGGGAGAGAGAAATTTTGAGAAGTGTCTATGAGCCTGGGGGGAAAGGCGGGTGATAGGAAGAGAGTAGCTGCTTTATTCCACAATGTCATTCTGGTTCTTGGTTCTAGTCTTTTGTGAGCCCTTCTGAGATCCAGCTGCACCATCTGCCCTGTAACATGATGAGATTATTTCTTAATTCTTCTCATATACTTCCCTTTTTGTTTGAGCTAGGTTTGGTAGCTTTCTGTTACTGTCCATCAAACTGCCTTAACTTAAGACACCGACCATTCTTGCAAATGTCTGGGTTGGGTCAGCCTATATTTTAACGAGGCAATCCTATTCAAGGAAGATCTGCTTTAGAGGAAGTTACTGCCCTCTCCCTGAGACCCTCAAGTAAGAAAAAGAGGGCCAGAGGGCCACCAGGTCCTACTGACAGGAAAAGTCACCAGGAGCACCTCCCCTTTGTCAGCCAACCCCGGGCCCCACCAATGTCATGCAGCCTTCCCAGCTCCTGCCTGTAACTTGCTATTGTTCTGTAGAAATTGGTGCCAAGATTTTTCTGAGTGGAAACTCCATCTGCCTTTGGAAAGAGTGTTCACGTGGACTCAGGGTTTCCATGAGTAATAGCCACCAAATATCCAAAACACACATTTAATTTTCCAAGTTTCTGTGGGTGGGTGAGCAAAAGACACCCAGAGGACCATGTTCTGGCCATCACCCTTGGAACACGGCACGGGGGGACGAGCCTCAAGCCCGGCTGTCTTGCTTTTCTTATTTAGCAGGTGGCTCCACGTACCCTGGATGTTGCTGCACATGTGCCTGGAGTGGAGGATGACTAAGGAGGGAGAGAATTCTGGCAGAACCAGTGCCAAAAGAGGAAGAGCAAAGAATTGATGCTATTTGGCAACTATGGAGGCAAAATATCTAGAAGTGTGTTTCTACCCAATTCTCTCCACTGCTTGGGATAGAATGATGTGTTTATTTCTTCTCTGGAGCAGTTTTTGATGCTGGCTGCATAATAGAATCACCTTTTTAGAAGTCTGCAAAAAAAAAAAAATACAAATTCCTGGAGCTGCATTTAGAGACGCTGATTCAGGGGGTATAAGATGGGGCCCCCATCTTATAAGGGGACCAGGACCCAGTTCTTCTTCTGCAGGCCTGTGGTCCCCAGCCCCTGGGCCGAGGACCAGTATGGGTCCGTGGCCTGTTAGGAACTGGGCGGCACAGCAGGAGGTGAGCGGCGGCTGAGCAGGCGAAGCTTCATCTGTATTTACAGCAGCTCCCCCTCCCCACCACTCGCATCGCTGCCTGAGCTCCGCCTCCCGTCAGATCAGCAGTGGCATTAGATTCTCATAGGAGCGGAACCCTACTGTAAACCGCATGTGAGCGATCTAGGTTTCGTGCTCCTTATGTAAATTTAATGCGTGATGATCTGAGGTGGAGCTGAGGCAGTGACGTTAGCGCTGGGAGTGGCTGCAGATACAGATTATTAGCAGAGAGGTTTGACTGCACAGAGACCATAATAAATCAATTGCTTGTAGACTCATATCAAAACCCTGTCAGTGAGTGGCAAGTGACAATTCAGCTGCATCTGGTGGCAGGCTTTATAGGGGCAAGTGAGTTGATGTATTAATACTTCAATTGTACAGCTGCATCTTGTGGCAGGATTTAAGTGAGAATCCGCACTTATTTTAGTCTGCACGTGTCCCGCCCATTATTTTATTTACCATTTCCATCCGCACCTGTTTCCCACACTGCACACTTGTCTCAGTCACAGTTTGGTAAGCCCGCAAGGTAACCCTAGCAAAAATGAGTGAAAAACAAACATCGCTGGAGAGCTTCTTTGAAAAGGGGGAAAGAGCCAATGATGAGACAGCCGAAGACTCTAAGACTGCCAACAAAATGAAAGCTGCATTTTTTTAAAAATGCCAAGAGTCCTACTTAAATAATGGGTTCATCGCAACAGGTGATTCACATTCTCCAAGCGTGCTTTGTATAATATGTGGCAACCGGCTATTCAACGAAGCCATGAAACCTTCAAAACTGCTTCGACACATGGAAACCAAGTACCCTGCATTAAAGGATAAGCCTTTGGAGTTTTTCAAAAGAAAACAATGTGAACACAAAGAACAGAAGCAATTGTTGAAGGCCACCGCTTCATTAAATGTGTCTGCACTGAGAACATCATTCTTAGTGGCTAACCGCATGGCTAAAGCTAAGAAGCCCTTTACTATTGGTGAAGAGTTGATCCTGCCTGCTGCTAAGGACATTTGCTGTGAACTTTTAGGAGAGGCTGCAGTTCAAAAGGTGGCACATGTTCCTCCTTTGACTGGGACCATAACTAGAGGAATTGATGAAGCAGCAGAGGATATTGAGGCACAATTGTTAGAGAGGATTAGTGAGTCACTGGTACGCAATCCAGGTTGACGAATCTACCGATGTTGACAACAAGGCAACGATGCTTGTTTTCATGTGATACATTTTTCAGGAGGATGTGCACGAGGACATGTTATGTGCACTTTTGTTGCTGACCAACACCACAGCTGCAGAACTATTCAAGTTTTTTAATGATTACATATCAGGAAAACTGAATTGGTCATTTGGTGTCTGTATATGCACAGATGGTGCAGCTGCCATGACTGGATGACTTTCTGGTTTCACTACTCAGATCAAGGAGGTAGATTCTGAATGTGAGTCTACACACTGTGACATCCATAGAGAAATGCTGGCTAGCCAGAAAATGTCACCTGAACTAAAACAACATTTTGTAGCATGTGATTAAAATTATCAATCACATTAAAGTACGTCCCCTTAACTCACATCTGTTCACGCAGCTCTGTGAGGAGATGGACGCAGAGGACACACTTCTCTCACACACAGAAGTGAGATGGCTTTCTAAAGGTAGATCACCGGCCAGAGTTTTTGAGTTACAAGAGCCACTCCAGAGATTTCTTTTAGAAAAACAGTCACCACTGGCAGCACATTTCAGTGACAAAGAATGGGTCACAAAACTTGCTACTTGTGTGACATATTCAACCTGCTCAAAGAACTCAATCTGTCACTTTAGGGGAGAATGACAACCATGTTCAAGTCAGCAGATAAAGTGGCTGCATTCAAAGCCAAACTGGGATTATGGGAGGGACACGTGAACACTGGGATTTTTGACATGTGTCAAACATTAGCAGAGATTTTGAAAGAGACTGAGCCAGGGTCTTCTTTCTCCCAGCTGGTGCATGATCACCTATCTCAGCTTTCAAAAGAGTTTGACCACTACTTCCCAACCACAAAGGACCCCCGAACTGGGAAAAAATGGACCTGTGACCCATTCGTGAATAAGCCAGGTGAATCGACTTTGTGCTAGAAGAGGATCAACTGCTTGAGATTGCAAATGGCAGTGGCCTTAAAAGTATGTTTGAGACGACTTCAGATCTCCACACATTCTAGATTAAAGTCAAGGCGGAATATCCTGAGATTGCCACAAAAGCACTGAAAAGCCTGCTTCCATTTCCAACATCTATCTCTGTGAAGCAGTGTTTTCTGCAGCCACAGCAACCAAAACAAGATTACGGAGTAGACTGGACATAAGCAACACACTTCGGGTGCCACTGTCTCCCATTACCCCCAGATGGAACCATCTAGTTGCAGGAAAACCAGCTCAGGGCTCCCACTGATTCTGCATTATGGTGAGTTGTATAATTATTTCATTATATCTTACAACGTAATAATAATAGAAATAAAATGCACAATAAATGTAATGCACTTGCATCATCCCGAAACCATCCCACATCCCTGGTCCATGGAAAAACTGTCTTCCATGAAACCTGTCACTGGTGCCAAAAAGGTTGGGGACCACTGCTGTAGGCTGCAAGGACAGATCCTTGCTAAGGATTCTCTTATCCTCAGGCCTCCTTGCAGAGCCCTCCTCCCATCCCATCAGCCTCCCCTCTAAACTTCAGAACAGCATGGTCGGCACAGCAGTGTTTACTTTCCTGTGCACGTGGTTGGGAGTTGCTGGAGTAGTGGAAAGAAGGCTGAATGTGGACTAGCTAGTCCTGTGGTCGGGTTCTGGCTTTGACCCTACCTGCCATGAGCTGACTATCCCAGGGTCCCCTAGATCTTGGGCATACTAGCACCCAAGCCACAGGACCCCTACCCTACCAGCTGCCACGCAGATCATCTGGGAGGCCTCCAAGGGATATATCTGTGCCTCTGTGATTCAATCCTGCTTTCCAGCCATGTTCATTCCAAGATAGTTATGCTTTCTTGAAGCTGCGAGCCCAGACTTCACAGGTGCCTCTCAGCAGCCTGGCGGGCTGTTTCCAGTTAAGTGGGGCAGCTGCTGTTAGTTTGGGCTGTGTTAAGATCCTTGCAGGTCATCAGTAAAAAGGAATGAACTGCTTAAACACACAGCACAATGGCTGCATCTTGAAAGCATTATGCTAAGTGAGAGGAGCTAGATTCAGAAGGCTACATGCTGATTCCATTTATACGATGTTCTAGAAAAGGCAAAACCATAGGAACTGCACCCAGATCACTGGTTGCCAGAGGCTGGAATTGGAGAGGGGCTGATTATAAAGGAGCCCGAGAACATTTGGAGGATTCTATACCTTGATCGTCATGGTAAGTACGTGACATTGGTGTACATCTGTCAAAACTCATAGAACTGTACACTCAAAAGGCTGAATTTAATGTACGTAAATTATACCCAAATTAAAAGAAAATGGGGAAAAAGAGGTAAAGTAACTTGCCCAAGAGCAGAACCAGAGATTCAAACAGGTGTGTTTTACTCTTGAATCCTGATCCTTTGAAAACCTGGATCGTCTCTACAGGTGAGCAGGGGCACGTCTCCAGAGATGGGGCTTCGTCTGTGGTCAGGTGTGTCAGAGAAAGCAGCAAGCAGGGGAGGCGTCGCAATGTGGGCAGGAACCGTGCTCTAGTCATGGTTTTGCTACCTTCTAGATTTATAATCTTGGATAAACTCTCTAAACTTCAGCTTTCTCATCTTTTATGGAGTTTCTCCTTTGTTAAAAGAGAATAATAAAAGCCTACCTCTAGAAAAATCGTTGTCGGGAGGCGCTGCAATTTAATTGTAAAATCGGGGGCTTGGGAGCAACCTCAGTTCTGCGTTCATTACTCACTACCCAGGTGCCTCGGCCGAGTTTCTGCACTTCTTTGAGCCCCATTTTTCCTCTGCTATGAAAGGAGCACAGGAACTCTATCTATCTCATGGGACTGTTGTGAGTCTTACAAGAAATAGTTTCTTAAAGCACTTAGCAGAATGCCTGGCAAGTAGTAAGCATCAGTGTTAGCTATTATTATATTATCACCATCTACACCATTATGAGGCCCAGCCAGCAAAGCTTTGGAAAGTGAGCAGAGAACAGAGCTCTCTTTGTGCGTGCCCAGCTGGGGCTCCAGGGAAGGCAGGGTGAGGGGAGTGTCCACAGCAATTTTGCTCAGACCACAAAGGGTTATGGAGGGTCTTGGAACAGGCAGCTCTTTCTGTTTACACAGGCAAACCTTTTATCTGCCTCGGCACACAGTGCTGCCAAGATGGCTGGGTCAGAAGAAGTTCACATAATAAACATGCTCTGCACCCAGAACACGTTCCCATCCACGCCTAGGTCCTGTTGCTGAGGCTCTCACATTTTAAGAGTCCTGTTCTTTTCTCCAAATCTCAGGATCTCCACATTTCTTCTTGCAACATGATTTCCATCCAGCTCTCTGATGAAATGTGAACAAGATTCAAATGAAGGGACTTGTCCCAAGCCCTACAGTTAACAAGGGAAAAATTGCCCAGGACTGGAGCAATTTGGATAGATATTACTAAAATTGTATCTTCTCATTGTGATTCCTCTGTCATTGTCATGCTCTCTCTGTTCCTTCTTGATCTAAGGCAGATCCTTTGAGTGTGTCTATTTGTTTAATATCTCTGCAAGATGACAGCTCTTGCGTGTTGGCAGTGCTGCTTTGGAAATTCACCTGCAGGCCAGCACTGCCAGGAGCACATACCAACATCCATCAGCTTCTAGGCTGGTGGTTCTCAAACATTAGCACACATCAGAACCACCTGGGGGCAGAGGGTGTGGGTAGTAAACACAGGCTTCTGGATGGGGCCCTAGATTTTGCAGCTCTAACAAGTTTCCAGGTGATCCTAACACTACTGGTGCAGGGACCAAACCTTTAGAACCTCTGTTCTTGATTGTTGGGGAAATAACAAGCTTCACCGGGTGATGAGAAGGGCCAGCATTGCTGGCAGCACCCTCCCCAAATATGAGCGATTGTGATGTAGATAAAATTGAGGGGAAAACTGAGGTGTTTTCCAGGCTTTACATCCTACTTTCTGCCAGCAGTTACCACTAGACATGCTTGATTGGGTTCAAATTATGGGACCAAGAGAGGAGAAATTGGTGAAAAATCTGCTCAAAAAAAAAAAAAAAAAAAAAAAGGACAAATATAGAGGGTCCCAGAAACCAGGAGGACAAAGAGTGATGTTTACAGAACCCAACTGATATTCAAAGGACAAAGCTGAAAAAACAATGCTGAGTGTCATATCCCAGCCAAGGAGAGATCAGAAGCAGGGGGACAATAACAAGTGAGCAGATTGGACACCGGTTTGGATGTGGTACCTGCCGCAGGCCAGAACAAGCAGTGTGTAAAGGGCAGCCTGCCTTTATGAGCTGCTGTCTAGATAAATCATAGAGTGAGAAGCTAGTAGTTTAAAGGATCAAATGGAACTGAACATCTCTTAAAACTCAAACATTAGATGAGCAGAGAAATTGTGTTTAAAGAATCACATTTTATAAAACTATAATGATACACTGTTTTCACCTATCAAAAGAATTAGGCAGCTCTATCTATTCTCGTTCATTCATTATTCAAATATGTTTTGGGGGCTTACATGTGCTAGGTTGTAGGTGCTGGAAAAGAGACAAAATAGCAAAACGCTGTGTATATTCTACGGGGTAGAGAAAGCTTCCAAGCCACCACCACCACCATACACACCCAGAAATAAATAATATTTCTGAAAAAAATAAAGCAGAAAGGGGACTAAGAAGGATGCAAGAGAGTTGCCTTTATATGCGTGTGGTGCTTCGGAGAGACTTCTGATAAGGTGACATTTGAACAGAGACCTAAAGAAAGTGAGGAATGGAATCTGATAAGGGTCTAGTATTCAGAGCAGGCAAAGAACTCTTACCAAAACAACAATAAAATGACACAAAAAATTAAAAATGGGCGAAGGACTTGAATAGATATTTCTCCAAAAAAGACATACAAATGGCCAAGAAGCATAGGAAAAGATGCTCAACATCATTAGTCACCAGGGAAATGCAAATAAAAACCACAATGAGATGCCACTTCACACCCATCTGGATGACTATATAAAAAAGAAATGGAAGATAAAGTTCTACTCCTCCCACCGAATGCGGGTACTCAAACAAGCGCGTATACACACACGTTCATAGTAACACCACTCACAATAGCCAAGAGGTGGAAATGGCCCAAATGTCCATCAGCAGATGAATGGATAAATGCATTGTAGTATATATACCCAGTGGAATATTATTCAGCCATAAAAAAGAATGAGGTACCGATATATGCTACATTGTAGGTGAGCCTCCAAACATTATGCTAAGTGCAAGAAGCCACACATAAAGAAACAAATATTGTATGATTTCATTTCTATGAAATATCCGCAATAGATAAATCCATCATGAGGGCTCTGTGCTGGGGTAGGGGAGCGGCAGGGGAGGGGGAGAAACTGCCTCCTTGATGGGTGTGGGGCTTTGCTCTGAACTGATGGAAGTATTTTGAAACTAAAGACAGGTGGCAGGTGCACAACATCGTGAATGTACTAAGTGCCATTGAAATGTTCATTTTAAAGTGGTCAATTTATGCCATGTCAATTCCACCTCAATAAATTATTAGAAAACACGAGAAAGTGAACAGTGGAATGATGCCCAAGATAAACTGCTGTGGCCAAAAAAACAAGGTGCACAACAGCGTGTGCCTGTCAGCATGTGTCTATCAGTGTGGAGTTTCCCTATTTACCTTTACTTCTCTGTGCTTGGTGAAATTGGCAAAATGTGCATATGTTACAGCAGAAGTCAATTACTTGTTTTCAAAAACCGGTGCTGACTTCAGAATCAGGGCTGCTTTGCAATCCCAGCTCTGCTGCTCCCCGGCTGACGACCCTGCGTGACTTGAGCTGTCTTAGCCTCAGGTCCATGTCTGTGCCATGGGGACAGGATCCCACCGTTCCCAGGGTTGTCAAGTGGGTGTGAAGGGCGCAGTGCTCGGGATGCGGCGAATGCCAAACGAACGGCTGTGGGCGGTTTTTACTCACAACAATTCTGACACTACATGGGTGGGCTTTTCCACAGCAATGGCCAGTTCTCAGACTCTTCAGACACCAAAGGATGTCCTACAATTCAGTTCAATTCTGATGCTGATTACCCAGAGCTAGCACAGACCCCTCAGGTCGAAGGCTCCCCGACAAGACTGACCCCACTTCAGAGGATGATGGCAGGTCCCAGGTTGTCCCCTGTGATCTGACCAGCTGCCTGGAAATGGAGGCTTCCTATGACCCCTCCTCAGGTTCAGTGGTTTGCGAGAAAGGCTGACAGAAAAGCACTCATTGTTATCTGTTTGTTTTATTTAACTTATTAGTAACAGAAAAGTTCTCTGCTTACTCGTACCAGTTTATCATAAAGGACGCAACTCGGGAACAGCTACACGGAAGAGATGCACAGGGCCAGGTGTGCTGGGGGAAGGTGCACAGGTGTGGTCACCCACCCGGAAGCTCTCCAAACTTCTCTGCTTAGGATTTTTATGAAGGTTCCATTACACAGACATGACGAAATCATTGGCCATTGGTGATTAGCTCAATCTCCAGCCCTTCCGGTCTCTCCCGAGGTTGTTCTGAATGTTCTAACCCTTTAATTGTACCCAGGTACCAGGCTTTCTGCTGACCAGACTTGAAGCTACCTAGTGGCCCCAGCCACCAGTCATCTCATTAGCATCCAAAAGACACTGTTACCACTCTAGATATAACAAGGGCTTTGGAAACCGTCAAATATGTATTTCCCATTGCACCACAGGTCGTGATCTGCCAGATCCTTAGAAGAAGAAAGAAGAGAGTAAGAGCAAGAAAAACCTGGTTTCGACCCTGCTTAACAAATCTATGCATTTCACTTTTGATGGTAGAAGACCCTTGAGGTTTTGCATGCCAAAGGCAAAAGCAAAGCCATGCATCAGAGACACCGCAGTGATACACTCCAAGGCTGAGTGAGATGGCCACGGCCAGCGTCCTGAGCTGCCAGTGTACACTGGAGTCAAACCAGACCACGGCAAGGTCAACATGGAATTATTTGTAAGAGAGGCTGAGAAAGCCAGCCAACATCACTTTAAAATCAACTCGAGTTTAAAGGGCTTGCCCTTCTTTGCTGCCCAGCCTGGCAGCACTCCTGCAGTCCGAGGTGGAGGCCCTGGAGGGCCAGCAGGACCAGCCTGGTTGTGCAGGGAGGGAGTTCTGCAGGCTGCCACCTTCTGGACAGAGGCCCATTCCAGGCCCGCTGCTGTGAGACGCACCCACGGCTTATGTTTCCCCAGCCACCTGGGCTTCCTGCTTTGCTGCTAATTCAATTTCGCAGGAGTCACTTGGAAGAGAGGCTGCCGTTACTCAGTAGCTGCTGAAGAGAAGGGCAGAGAGAATCATAATAGGAAAGCTGCCCTGAGTTCAACCTGCCCATGTCTCCTGCTGGCCTCTGTCACGTCTGGCTCTTGCTTCGAGCAGAAATGGCTGCTCCTGTTTTTCCTCCATGTCGCAGCACTTAGCATTTTCTCCCTTGGTTTGTAAACATGCTTTGTCACCCCACTGGACCATGAACTCCGTGCAGGCAGGCGTCTCTCCTGATTACCAGAGCTGGCTGTGCACAGGCCTTCCCAATAGGGTGATGTCGCCCCTGAGGGGCCAAGAATATGTCAGTCATTTTGGGGGGCAAAAATATGTCAGTCTTTGCGTGTAAGGAGCAGATGTTCATACAGTTTGTAAATAAATACACAGTACATCTGTGGTACAGGTTGAGCATCTCTGATCTTGATCTGAAAACCCAAAATCCTAAATGCTTCGAAATCTGAAACTTTCTGAATGCTGACATGATGTTCAAAGGAAATGCTCATTGGAACATTTTGGATTTTAGATTTTTGGATTAGGGATATTCAACTGGTAAGTATAGTGCTAATATTCCAAAATTTGAAAAAAAATCTGAAATCCAAAATACTTCTGGTTCCAAGCATCTCAGATACTCAACCTGCATTAAAGTTGCATGGGGTGGGGGCCATTAGAAAACAGCATCTAACAAGGCTCCTAGGGGAGAAATAATGAAAAAGAAAAAGAAAGAAAAAGGCTGAGAAACCCTGGAGCAGGTAAAGCAGTCACCAAACTGAGGCACCTCAAGAAGGATCACAATAGCTCTTCCTTTGTCTGTTGTGAGGACTAAATGAGACAGTGGTATGTCCCAGATGTACAACAAATGCAAGGTCTCCTCCCTGCCGGTCATTGCCTGAAAGAACCATCCTTCTAGACCTGGCGTTTGCCAGCCTCTCAGGCTGCTCTATCAGCTTCCCATCTGTCCCCCGCCCACTGGGATCTGCAAACACAGCTTAGGAGGCCATCGTCATGCTTAGCCGATTCATGTAATTCACAGGTGAGGCAGGTCCATGTCAGCGATGGACCGCAGCCCCGGGCCCCACCACTGACTACATTGACACTGAGCAGCCCCCCCAAGAGCCATCTCTGTCCCTGCTTGTTGGCAGTCCCTTCCCTGCATCAGCCTCACAGAAGCCAGTAGAAAAATCTCTGACCACAGCCCTCACAAGAGGGCTCCTGTGAGCAAGGAGACACATGCCAGGTGTTGGTGAGGATGGGGAAAAACTGGAATGCTCACGCTCTGCTGGTGGGAAGACAAAATGGTGCCGGTGCTTTGGAAAAGTCTGGCAGTTCCTCCAACGGTTAAACATGGAGTTACCATATCATATAAACACAGTTACCTAAAAGAACTGAAAATGTATGTCGTACAAAAGCTTGCACGTGAGTGTTCACACTCATAATGGCCACGTGTAGAAACAACCCAAATGCCCAACTGCTGAATGGATACACACAATGGGGTATATGCATACAATGGAATATTATTTGACAATAAAAAGAAATGAAGTCTCGATACATGCTACAAGACGGATAAACGTTACGCTGAGTAAAATGCTATGCTAACATTCATGCTAAGTGAACAAAACCCATAAGAAAGGACCACACATTGTATGATTCTGTTTATGTGAAATGTCCAGATGGGCAAATTTATAGGGACAAGAAAGTAGATTAGTAGTTGCAGGGGCTAGGGGTGGGGATGGGGGTTGGAGGCCAATGGGGTGTGACTGCTAACGGATATGCGGTTTCTTCTTAGGGTGACAAAAATGTTGTAAAATTGGTTGCGGTGATGGCCACACAGCTCTACATATACTAAAAACCATTGAGTTGTACACTTTAAATGGGTGAATTGTATGATATGTGAATTATATCTCAGAAAAAAGTTGTTGTTTTTAAAAAAATTCCTGTGCCCTCCTGTTCTCTAGAGACAAGTTGGTTCTTGTTTGGGCTTTAGGTCAGAACTTGACTGACTTCTTCAGGGGTTATCCCCCACCTTTGGGATGATTCAGAGAGTTTAATGGAAGCCACTTAGGGTGTCTCCCCATCTTTGAGAGCTGTGCATGGCCCACTGAGTGGGGCAAACCTCTGTGTGACTGGCCTCTCTGCTGTAGCTGATTGGGTCCAGGGCAGGCACTGGCCCCAAGCAGGCCAGGTGCAATCTCTTTCTGGAATTCAGCTCTGGAACCGAGAGACCTCCTGCTTGTGGCTGTGAACTCCTGTTGGGGAGGCCCCATGATTCATCACATGCACACTCAGAAAGCCAGTCAGCAGAGAAGGACAAGAACGAATCCCTCGCACGGAGGAAAGCAGAGGCCAGACCCGGAGATGGCACCCCTATGCCTGGTTCCCGGCCCTCCGGAGGTCAGCTGCCTCCCTGCATCCTTGGGGTCCCTGAAGCCCCTCTGCACCCTTATAATAAATTCTTCTTTTTGCTTAAACTAGCTCAAATAAGTTATATTATCACTAGGACTAAAAAGTCATAGCTAACACAGAGAGAAAACCTTTGTAGACTTCTTTCATTCACATTCTTAGCTCTGCTTAACTAAGAGAAAAAAACGCTATGCAAACCAGGATGGGCAGAGATGAGGTGGGTGGGAGGGGTGGTTCCAAAGCCTCCTGAATGCCAGTTTTGAGAGGCAGGGCTGGGTGAGGATTATAGTGGCCCCCCCCCCAAGGCAAATCAAATAAAAATAGGACCAAGCTGTTTAAAAATAAGAACTGGGAAGGACACGCAAGTTCTGGTTCTTTCCATAATAGCTCTCCAAACCTCTCAAAAAGCATTTTTTCTTTTTTTTCCCTGGTGCCTCCCTGGACTTTCCTTCACCCCTCCTGGGCTCCCAGCCTGGGTTGGGAGCCGCTGTGGCGTGCTGGCGCAGCACTAGGACTCACAGGGTCACCTCCATCTCATTGTCTGAGAGCCTCTGGATGTCCAGTGCCCTGTCTAATTGGTGTCCTCGAGGCTGTCATTTAGCAGAAGGACTGGCGCACAGTGCTGTCCGGTAAATGTGGAAAAAGTAAATGAATTAGTTCTGTGCCCCAGCACTCCATGGCAGAGCTCGGACAAAACAAACTTGCCTTTGCAGCCTGGCTCTGTCCTGTCCCCAGTCCCTCCTCTGTAATCACAGAGTAAGATAATCCCAGATGCGGCGGTGCCAAGAGGTGACTTTGGTGGGGAGTGAGGAGTGGGAGGCAGAGATGTGTGTTTTAGGCCTACCCCAAAACCTAGATCACACCACTGACAAAGATTCGCTCCTTGACTGAAGTCTAGCCAGGTTCCTCTAAATGGTGTCCTCGACTAGGCTCTGACTCTTGGGTTTCTGCGTTTGTCTCCATGTTGTCTGATTTTAATAAGAATCCTGCTAAGTCATTCTGGCCTCAACCCTCACCATTGGTGTCTGATTGGGTTCCGCATCCCCAACCAATCCCCAGGTGATGTCTGATCCCCCGGCCCTTCCTCAGTGAGAAACCTGTTAGTGTAGACAAAATCCCCTTCACCCCTGATGTTTCCTCTTGATAATTTTCCATCCACTGACCCCCACCCTGCTCCTTGGCTATAAATTCCCACTTTTGCTTGCCGACCCCAGTCCCTCTCCCCTGCACTGCAAAGCCCACTGCAGCAAGCCCCATACCTACGGCAATAGTTCCCCTGAACAACGTCTGCCTTGCTGCTCTTTAACATTCCCACCCCCAAGCCCTGCCTAAATCAAAATAATGCTCTTAGGCATAGCCAATTATCCCACAGTCTCATTCGAAGTGTGAATAAAGCCTCTTTCAAATTTTATTGGTCTGTGGCATGCACTATGTCTACTCACGGAAACTCGAAGCCCGCCACTGAGGTGGCAGCTAACGTCCGTCACTGCTGCGGACACCAGCCCTGATTGTTGGGAATGTGACAGAGAGTGGGAATGACAGCCTTTAGTGGCCTTGGGTTGGGGACACTGGTTATGCGGCCATGTATAGACAGTCCACACAATGAAAAGTGTCCCTTTAAGTCTGCCTTTCTTTAGTTCTCAAGATATTTCAACATCTCCCCAGCTTTGGTGCCATTCCGTTTGATCCTTCACACCCAGTGGTGAATCATCTAGTTGTGAATAATCTCTGTGACCCTGCCAGAATTCTGAATTCCTTCCCTATTCCTGCTGTCTGGAGGTCCCAGCTGTAGTAGATCACCAAATGCCATTGGAACCATTTGGTGGTTGGAGCCTCCCTGCAGCTCACGGCTTATCCAGTTCCCAGTGACAACACCAAGGCCTTGTCAAACAAAACCACCTCTACTTCCTGTAAAGTGCAATGAGTGTGGATTCCAAATATTTCATGGAA
>RJWJ010041493.1:0-13468 GCA_004363605.1 Indri indri | reverse complement strand
TAGTCATATTACTTGAAATTATCTGCCAAGGAATAAGAACATGACATTGGCATTATTTCATAGCATAGAGCCACCTGTCCATGCTTGCTCTTTTTGCAGTGTTTCTGCAAAAGTGAAACATCTATAACAATAAAAGGAGAGTCAATAACTGAAATTTACTATTTGTGTTGACAATTACAATTGGCTTTTTCACATTCACACCTAAAATTTTGGGGGGGACATGTTTTTTATATTTAAAATATTTTGGCATTGTAGTCTATTAAAAAAAGAATGTTTAAGCTATTAAAGAAACTATCTTCTTAATGTTGTCTTTAAAAATTGTGGAGTGAGTAGGCTCTGTGGAGTCAAATTTTGCTTTGCCAGAATATTTTATATGTTGAACATATTTTTTAAAAAAATCTCTTCTTTAGGTGTCTTTATGTAAAATTAATTACACATTTTACTCTTAACATTCTTCTCTCCTACAGAGATAAATACCTAAGCAGCTTTTACATTTTAATGGTGGAAATGCATGTTTTTTGCTTTTCTATTTTTAAATGAAATAAACTAAAGAAAAGTAAAAATTAAATTTAATAATTGATGTTAAAGCATTTAGTAGCTTAAAGTGCAGCAATTAATTTTCTTTGGCAGTCAGCCTTTTAAAGGCAAATGATTTGCTGATTATTCATAATTTTAAGAGTTCCTAACTTCCAAGTAGCTTAAGTTTCTATTGAGATTAATTTATATAAAATGATGTAGTAAATTGCTTAGCTGTTAAGTGTTAAAAGAAGTAATTTTCTAACTATAATTCATCTTTATCCATTTAGTGTTTTGTTTCCCAGCATCACTTAATAGGCATTTCCAACATAACTTCTTTCAGCTATAATAAGATAGCTGAAAAAAAGAAACTTTCCTAAGGTAGCATTCTTAAGATCAAAACCCTTCCAAGGCAGGAGGATCGCTCAAGGTCAGGAGTTCGAGAGGAGCCTGAGCAAGAACAAGATTCCGACTCTACTAAAAATAGAAAGAAATTAGCTGGACAACTAAAAATATATAGAAAAAATTAGCCGGGCATGGTGGTACATGCCTGTAGTCCCAGCTACTCGGGAGGCTGAGGCAAAAGGATTGCTTGAGCCCAGGAGTTTGAGGTTGCTGTGAGCTAGGCTGATGCCACAGCACTCTAGCGCGGGCAATGGAGTGAGATTCTGTCTCCAAAAAAAAAAAGATCATAACCCTTGTAAAATAATGTCTTAGAGCACATAAAACTGACACAGTATGAGTTCCTATTTTACAACTAGTTTTTTACTTGATTTAAATTATAGGATTTTACGTAAAAAAATTTAAGCAAATTCTTACTACTGTTTAAGATACTTGAAAACAGATCACAAAGTTGCTACTGTTTAAAATTTCTTAAATATGTCTATACCCCTTTTTATTTTTTTACAGTAGAGGCAACATTTTAGAGAATTTTTTTCTTCTTCTTAGTTAGTGATTTCAAAATTGTCATCAAATTTAGACTCTGCAGAATAGTATTTTCCAGCTTTTCTGTTATTATAGTTAATTTGTTGGTTTTATTGGTTTTTCCAGTTTTAACATCCAAGTCAATTCTTCATTTCTGTGAAGGTACTTTAATGCATGTTTATTGTGCTTTGTTTATTACTGAATTTGTAGCCATTTTATATCTTTGCATTATCCTAGGGGCATCATCCCAGTAGCTGAAAAATGTTAAGAAGCAAAACTGTACCATAGACCCTTTGGCAATGATAGAAATATCCTAGATTTGCATTATCTGGCTTGGTACCCACTAGCCACATGTGGCTATTAAACACTTGACATGTGGCTAGTACAATTGAGGCTCTAAAATTTTAACTTTATTTAATGTTAATTTAATCTAATTAGGCATATGTGGCTAGTGGCTGCTGTAATGGGCGGTATAGCTAAAGAAACTCCAGGGCTTGATTTTTATTTTTTTGTTTTCACAGAAACTGAACAGGTTTATGATTTAAAGGCCATTGTGAAAGATTCACTAGATCTTTGAATAAATGATCAAACTCATTTATTCCCAAGAAGAAGATATTAGCTTTATCTTAGATAGTTAAAGAGAGGGAAACATGGCAATATTAGTGCAGCCACAGGTCATTTTCATTCATAATATAGAACAATCCTTGAATTTTTCTATTCCAGTAGCATCTGTTGAGAAAATATATCTGTTCTAGTTTTGGTTTTTTTTTTGACATTGAAGAAAATGGGCAGAAGAAAAATAAAAATATTTTGTATCGTGCTTGGTATTTTTTACATTTTTATGTGTTATCTTTTCAAAACTTCTTAACAAGGGAAAAAGCTATGGCCTAGAATTGACATTATTCTCAGTTGTGAGGAGAAAATATTTCTCAGCATGAGAGAAACCTTATGATTGAGAGGGGCTGTGGAAAGGATGACTCAAAGATTGGTTGGTAAAAGGCAATTATAGGATTTGGCAACTGTTTGAATGCAGGCTCCTAAGATAAAGAGTCAAAGATAACTATGAATCTGAACCAGGGTTAATAGTGTGTGTGGTGATTTTATAACCTACAGAGGAAAGTGAGGAGGAACAGCTGGTTTGGGGTGGAAGATTAGTTTTAAACATGTTGATTTTAAGGTGCTAATTATTGCATCCAGATGATGTCGCAAAACACCCCAAAGCCAGACTGAAGGGCAGAGAAGAGCTAGCTCTTCATTAGATACAAAAGATTCAGGAGGCAGTTGCATGGCTTGCTCATTTTCATATCACATGCCCTTTTTTCTCTTCACCCAATCCATTATCTTCCCCCTAATATGGTGACCATAACAAATTTCATTAGAATTTTGTATAAAGAGATGGAAGCGTGGAAGAGAACACTTACTTGAGAGAATAAATATTTATGAAAACAGAATTGCAAGGAACATCTAGGCAAGTGTAAAAGTAAATGACCAAAGAAGTTAGTGTATTGGGTGGTTCAGTGTTATGGAAGCTGAGCAAGGAGAGAGTTGCACAGAAAGAGGTAGATGTGAATTGTGCAAGGAGGTAAGAAGGCTCCCCTGTGACCTGAAGACTGTGCTTACATAAAAGCAGAAAGGTGGTTCCCAGAAGCTGGCGGTAGTGGGAAATGCGGAGTTGCTGTGCAACAGGTATTAAGTTTCAGTTACACAGGATGAAAAGTCCTAGGCCAGGCATGGTGGGTCATGCCTGTAATCCTAGCACTCTGGGAGGCCAAGGCGGGTGGATCATTTGAGCTCAGGAGTTCCAGACCAGCCTGAGTAAGAGCGAGACCCCCATCTCTACTAAAAAAATATAAAGAAATTAGCTGGACAACTAAAAATATATATATAAAAAAATTAGCCAGGCATAGTGTGGCACATGCCACACTACAAGTCCCAGCTACTCAGGAGGCTGAGGCAGAAGGATTGCCTGAGCCCAGGAGTTTGAGGTTGCTGTGAGCTAGGCTGATGCCACGGCACTCTAGCCTGGGCAGTAGAGTGAGACTCTGTCTCAAAAAAAAAAAAAAAGATGAAAAGTCCTAGAGATCTGCTGTATTGTGCCTATAGTTAACAATACTGTGTTGTACATTTAATTTGTGAAGAGGGTAGATCTCATGTTATGTGGGTATTTTTACCACAATAAAAACAAAGGAAGGAGGAAAAGAGGGAGGAAGAGGGAGAGAGGGAAGGAAGGAGTGTGCCCTTGATACTTTTCTGGAGACTATAATATAAGCAGAAGTTGAGACAAGGATCTTTGGAACTGCCTGGGTTATTTTATTTTTTTTCTTTTCCTTTCCTGATTTATCCCTATCTGAGTTTACTCTTGATTTGGTTGAAAGCCTTTCTGCAATTACACTAAAATACTTGGTTCTGAGATTGAGTAGGTGTGACCATCAAACCAGTAACTCTGTCAAGCAGTCATTGAACATTTCAATAGGTATAAAAATGTGATTTTAAAAAACAAAACCAAATGAGGAGTCCAGAGCAGTCCAGTAGAACTCTTCTGCAATGGCAAAGGGAAATGTCTGCACCGTCTTATACGGTAGCCACGGCCACATGTTGTTATTGAGTACCTGAAACGTGACTAGTGTGGCTGAGAAACCATGTTTTTAACTTTATTTAATTTTAATTAATTTAAATTTAGCCGTACATGTCTGATGGTTACTCTATTGGGCAACATAAGCCCAGAGATTCCAGAAAAGTTAATCAGAGTATGAATTAAGTAGAAACTTGGTCCTTGAGCATTTTGGATTTGAAAGAAAAGCTGAGGAAAGGTATTACAATTTGGTCAGAGTTCCAGCTTATGGTTTTGAAATGAATCTTTTGGATTTAGTGCTGTCCTACTTCTTTTCTGTTTGATCTTGTTGACTTTAAAAACATACAGAGATATGAAGTGGATAGAAAAAAAATTTCATAGTAAAATGAGCTTACAGTAGAATTTATGAACTGCTCTGATCATTTTTAAAATTATTTTTCACCTTCATATAAATATACAAAGCAGCCAGCTAAGTAGTAGAGTCCTCACCAGAAAAGATGTTCCTTATACAGAAGTAGGAACTGGGCTGATCATTTCAAAAGTGATGACATTTAAAAAATATAGTTGAAGAAGGATACATGATGGCAAAACCTAAAAGTTATGTTAGTTTTCCCTTATGTTCAGTATGTAAACTCATCTCTTAGGTCAGATTATATCATCTCTCCCCTGGACTGTTACCATAACTTCCCAGCTGTTTTTTCTTTTTTTCCCTCTCAGGCCCAGGGGCTATATCACCACCAGAATTGTATTATTAAAAATACAGATCTGATACATCTCCACTTAAGAATTTTGTATACAAATAAGCATACAATAAAAAGTTTCAAACATGTCTTTGGATGCTGTTTTTCATTTTTGAAATTAGGAGGTTAATGAACATTTTCTCAACTGATGAAAATAAAATTGGTAAAACGTTTTTTTCATTAGCATATTGGCAGTAAACAAGAAGTTTAAAGATATTTATAACCCAAACCCCAGTAAATCCATTTCTGGGAATCTTCCTAAAGAAACTATCTTAAATACCACAGAATATGTCTCAAATCTCTTTTTGTGAAGATGTTCATCATAGCATTATTTATAACAGTGAAAACTGTAAATAACTTAAATGTTCAACAATCATGAAATGACTCAGTAAATGATAGTTGCTAAAATGTTGTCTTCCCACATCATGTTATGTACGCATCTGCTTCCGTATGTATCATATCGTATAGTTAGTTGCATGCATTTCTGCCAGTCTAATCCTTACTTGTGTCCCCCCTGTGCCTAGCACATTGTGAATGCTTAATGAATGTTTGCTAAATAAATGAACAAATTAAGGTTGACACAAGCAAAATTGAGTTTAAGTTGTTTCTTATAAATTGGTAAAAACTAAGAGGTGTTATATTCATTTAAGTACAGTAGCTTCCATCTCCATTCATAATGAAAAGGTGTTTCAAATTTAAATCTCTCCTGTCCCAGAAAATATTTTTGTACATAAAATAATAATATCAAACAATTAAAGGTAAATTCAGTTGTGAATTATATCAAATTATGACTTTATAAATAAATCATTCTGTATCTCCTGGTATAATTTTTTTCTTAATCCTCTTCCTTGGATTGAAAGCCTGGTATATTGTAATGTAAAAGATTTTATGTTTTTTTCTCCCCTTTATTTTCTCTAAATTTTATGTATTTTTATTAAAATCTCTACTTATCTGCCTGTTATATTTTTCTCCTCAAACCTATGATTTTTCCTCATAATCAGTTTCTGTAGCTGTTTTGTTTATGTGAAGTGATCAATTGTCCAGAAAATTGCTTTTCACATACTAGTTCATTTAGATATACAGAAAGTGTTTGAAATTTTGTTTTCTATAATTTACAGAAGCCAGCAAAGGGAAGAAATCAGTTATTTCCTTTTATTTTTCTGGATAAATCTTGATTATAGTTGATGTAGACAAGAAATACCAATATTAGAATTCTGAATTAATCCTTTTAACATGCAGTCCTCTAGTGTGCTTGGCCAGTATTGAGACCTATTTGTCATTACCTTATAAACATAACTTAAATGCCTAGTTATTTCCAAAACTTTACCAGTTTAAGGTTATCATTATTTAATATATTTATTTCAATAGAACCCTGAAAATTGATGAAGACCGTGTGTTAAGCTCATGAGGGCAGGGACGATATCTGTTTTCTTCACCTTGTATTCTCAAAGTCTATCACAGTATCTGATTAGGGTCTCAAGAAATCGTTGTTGGATGCCTGACTGCCTACTTTTGCCATGTTGTTTTATAACTGTAAAGGACTTTGTAAAGTTTGCAAAATAAAAGATTTAAGGGATTCAAGTAATTACTTTGTGTTGTAGACTTTTTGATAGTAAGGAACAAGGAAGACTGAGGTTACCTACTAATGGAGGGAGAAGGGGGAGAGGAGGAGAGAAGGGGAGAAAAAGTTTTCCTCATAGAAGCAGGTATCTGTTGATACCTGCCTGGTGCTTCTTTGTTGTTTCCTCCTTGCCTCTACTTCTGAGTGGTATTTTGTTTCTCTTTTCTCTGTCAGATTGTCTTACTTTCCTATAAGTCTGGTACATAGTCCTGAGAGAACCTTACTGGTCCAGCTAGTTACCCTCAACTCTATTTGAGCATAACTTGTACATTAAGGAACCCATGGGGTCCGAACTACCTTCTATTTTGACTAGTTGGAATCTTGGTCTAGTCAGCGTGGCCAGGAGACAGAGTCATATGAAATAGATATTGCTATTCTCAAATAAGGAACCAGCTAGAGTTCCTTTCTTGGCTTAGAAATTTCCTCAGGAGGATTTGGTGGCACCTAAAGCTTAACACACTCTTTTTCAATATACACGTGTTCCCATGTTCCTTAATTTTCTCACTCAGTCTGTATAATCTTTATAAACCATGACATAGTCCATGGTTTTATGTTATGGCTTTGTACGGCTTTTTTTTTTCCAGAAATTTAGACTATTACTTTTATTATAGAAAATTGAGGGGCCATTTCTCCCATTTCTTCTCCCGGCTAAGAAAGAGTTCAAAGCATGAGAGCCTCCTTCTGACTATCCCTGCTCCTAAACATGCCTATGGAGAAGGAAGGAAGCTATTCCCTGATAGGAATTTTTGTGGCTTAAATCACACTTGAATAAGGACACCGAAATATTTTTCAATCAAAAAAACGTAATGAAAAATTTCAAAACTTACAAAATACAGCATTCAGACATACCATTTGTGATCTACCAGTTGTTAACACTAACAGAATAGCAAGTGGAACAATTGGAATTACTGTATTCTTCATTTCTTAAACTAACCTCTACTTCTCCAATTTTTATATTTTTCTTAAAGTTTCAGAACTTGATCTTAGATATTTTTATGCTATTTTATTTAGAGAAAAGCCTACAGGCCAGGTAATTGCTTTAGAGAGTTATATGTAATCCTCTTTGAATTTAACCTTTCCTTTAGCTTTCAAATTGAAAGGGTAGTAATATACTATTAGATACAATTTTATTACAGAGGTTAATGGTTTTCAGTCATGTCAACTGTAGGCTACAGATCTATGGTGATACAGAATATGAACTCAGGGAAATGACATTTTGAGGAACCCGTGGTGCATCTAGCACTATGGGAGACGTTTGACCCATTATCTCATCCATACAATGACTTACAGGTTTTCTTTGATCTGAGAGTCAACATTTACTCTGGTTTCACATGATTCTATTTATTTATTTATTCTATTTATTGTAGTACCTTAGCAATATATCTATACAAATTTAACTTTTCCTAGAAAGTCATTAATACATAAAACTTTTCTTTTAAAAATAGGATAAAAGAATCAGAGTATCTCAACCCTTGACAAGAGGACCAAGTGCCTTTATTCCAGAGAAGGAAGTAAGTTCATCTGTCTTAAAATACATAAAGTCTGATTTTAAAAAATTACTTAATTGTATCAAAGAATATCTCCATTTTTAATAGGGAAGTAAAAAATGTATTTTGCTCTTGGGTTTCTTATTCACATGTCAGAAAATCATGGAGATAATTTCTTTTCAGCTTCACTTACAAGTTTGAGTGTATAATAATCTGTCTTCTTATTTTAAAGTTAGATAGTACTATAAGGTTAGAAAATATAAATTTAACCATATTTGATTTCATATATAACTTTTCTAAACAAAGTGGCTAAGAATAATAAAATTTAATGTTAACCTGAAGATTTTAAGTTTTAAAATGGCCACTGTTTCATGGTGATTATAGGTTACATAAATGTTAAGAAAAGATATTTTGAAATGAAAAAGTAAGTGTCCCAACTAAACTTATCAGATAAAACATGATATTACATAAGTAGTAGTTACTCTTTTCACTTGGTTCTAAGTTTTTGATTGGACAGGATTTCACAGAATCTCCAATACAATTCTGCACCTTTTGTGAGAATGGGGAATCAAGATGGTAAATGCCAGGAAAGAGAGGTTATAAAATGACACAAAGGACATTATAATCAGTACGTTTGTGCCTGTTTTGTGGGTATACATCTCTTTGAAGGATCACAGCAGTGTGTAGGACCTTCTTAGATTCCTGGATGCCTCTCAGAAATATTTGGGCTAAGAAAAATTTAAGAACCACTAATTGAGTTTTTCTTTACTTTAAGGAGTTATTAGCTCATATTTTGCATACAGTTTTACTATGTACTGATTCACTATTTACTGCAAAAATATCATTTATCTTACAGTAGCAGGATTATTCCTTTAGTGTTCTAAAATTAGTTAACAAATATTTATAGATCATCTATTTTGTGCCAGGCATTGTCTTAAAAGAAGGGACTGGTAGAATTAGAATAATACCAGATCAATGCCAGAGTCAGCAGTTCTTTTTATATTCATATCACTTTTTTAGTGACCTTACCATTTAAGTGAAAATCCAAGAGACAGAAATGTTTCAGGAGCTCAGTGGCAATAGCTGATCTGGGTGATAACCACGCACTAGAGAATCTGCAGTGCTTATGCCTCTTTCCCCTCATATAGCTTGGGGCTGCTCTTCATTGCCTAGTATTCATAAAAACTTTCTGAAGCACAGTCATTTTCACTGTATATATCTGAAGATAATCTGGTTTTCAGGATCTGTTGCATCATATGAATCTATTAATGTATCCTAGGCATCCAGTTAGACACAAGAAACTTCTGCTGGGGAAAGCAAAACAACAATAACAAATATTCTGTCCCTAATTATATGTGGTTCATCTGGATCCTTTTATATTTTTAACTATCATCTTCGTCTCTGTAGTTGATGCCATGGGGAAAAATGGGCAAATACTTGGCTCTATAATGAGTTACACCATTATAATTAACATTTCCTCACAATTTACACTTTTCAAACATATTTTCTTTGGGATTAAACTTCCCTAAATCAGTAGTGCCTTTGTAAAATGTGTACTTATTTTTCAGAAAAGACTGTGAAGGGAGCTCTGAAGAGTAAACAGAGTTTCTTAATAACACTGTGGATCTTTGGAAAGACCATTAGTCTGGACTTTAGGAGATCCGGATTCTAGACCAGGCTCTGCTATTAATAAGGTGCATGAGCTTGAATTTAATTTTGAATCTATTTCCTTATCTCTAAAATAAAAAAAACATATTCTTCTTAAGTCTAGAACTCTAATTCTAAAATACAAATAAATAATGAACCAGTCCTAGAATTATGCATTTCATGTCCATTAATACCCACAGAGTTGGGTCCTTCTAGAAGGTGCTAATAAGCTCTTAACACCTTCAGAGCCAGTTCTTGGTGTGATGCCCAAACTATCGTTGTGTATAAAAGCTATATTTAAATAATCTATTTTTGAAAAAGCTCTTTTGATTCCCTAGGGTGGAAGATGTCCATTTTAATAACTTTCCTTGTTTTTAGTAATTAATATGATAGGCTCAAAATAGAAATGACAATCTTCTAGTGTCCTTATTAATTTTTCAATTAACACTTTCTCACAAATTATCATATATCCCTGTGTCCCTAAAAAGACTTCAGAAAGCTTTTTTTTTATGTTGAATAACAAAAGCAAACAAAAGATCAGACTGAAAATATTTGTCTAAAAATTATGTGGTCAATTATCTTCATAGGCTGATGAGCTGAAATTGTAAATGTATGTAATCAAATGCTGCTGCTTTTGCCTCACCACAAATTGGTGTGAAAATGGTCAGGCAAGTGGGCCCTGAAAAATCTGCCTAATGTGCCTGGAAACACAGATGGAAGCTTCTTTTCTTCAATTTCATAGTTGTGTGTATAATGTTTGATAATTTAACATTTGTTGTTTAATAAATTGTGGTACCAGAGCCAAAAATGAATGGTACTTTCTTTTTTTATTTCTGTTCCTAGTATGAGCAACTGCATAATTTCAGTGTCTGTTAATATCAAATGAATATTCATTTGCTTCAATAGTGGCATGATTTATGTAAACCAAGGGTGTATTTATGTTTCAATAGTTATTTTGTTTTGTGTTTCTTGGTTATAAGGTTGTCCAAGCAAATACAGTGGATGAACGTACTAACTTTCTTGTGGAAGAATATTCTACATCTGGTCGTCTGGACAACATCACACAGGTCATGAGTTTACACACTCAGTACCTGGAGTCTTTCTTGCGGAGCCAGTTTTACATGTTGCGCATGGATGGTCCCCTTCCTTTACCATATAGGCACTACATTGCAATAATGGTAGGTGCTTAATTTCCTATTTTTTCCTATTTTCAGTTAACATCTTCCTCACTTGTTCTTTCTCCCTTCTAAAATTAGAGTGAGTGTGTGTGTGTGTGTGTGTGTGTGTACATGTGTGTGTGTGTAGAGCTACATGTAATTTTATAGACATACGAATTGAGGAAACTGGTGGCCTTTTGGATACCAAGTCCCTTGGGTACATTTGGAATGCTTTAAGCCACTTAATGCACTGAATGTTTCTCACTGAATTTTTAGTAAAAATTTTATGATTAAAGATGCTTGTAGGGTCCAAAATAATATCCTACCAGTTTTGGTTTTGCGCTTGATGTCTTGTTTTTATTATTAATAAAAACATAAGTTGTTTGTGACAGTACTAAAGTCATTTTATACTTGAAGGATATTACTAATTTGGTGAAATAAGAGGACAGTATCAATCATCGCTAATGGAGAATCTGGATAAGAGAAGAATTCTTAAATGAATTTTAACACTTTTAAGTATAGTTCTTGTTACAAACTGGTTATTACAATATTATTGGCAGGTGGTAGGGGTTAGGGAGGAGAATTATAAATTGGGATGACAGGCAGCAGGATAGAGAGGGATAGAAAGAAGGACAGAAAGAAAGTGCTACCATTGACTGTTAATGGAGAAAGAGAAAAACAAGAACATGATGCAAGTGCCGTATATATTTAGAGAGGTTAGGGGAACAGCTGGGCTGACAGCTAGCAGAGCCAGCCAGGAGTTAGCAGATTAGGTTTTGCCACATTTGCTTTGATTATCTTTTTAATATTCTCACTGAAGTTTCACACGACAATAACAAAAAGCAGCATTCTGTGTTTTATTGAATGAGGAACTTGACTAAGACTATAATTTTAGCTTATGGTTTTGATGACAGTAAGGCCGAAAGCAGACTTCGAATGCTCACAAGCTGAGAGAGAAACAAGACGTAGAGAACAGAAACAATAAAACAATACTATTTTGCTGAGAACAGCCCTGAGGAAAAGAGAGGTCAAAAGTCTGCTTTGCATGGATTTATGAAATTGTCAGCAAGAAGGCTGATTCTGACTGCATAGGAAGGAAAGGATCAGTGAGCTTCAGTGTCAGTGAGTGGGATGATGTACACAAATGTGACTAAAATCAGAGTTATCTTAAAGGATGTAAGAGAAGTACCCAAATTAGCATGAATTCTGAATTGTTAGAGTATAAAGTTAATGAGATCTTATTATGTTTTAAATAGGATACAGTAGATATATTTACCATAGTGAAATGGACATGAATTTCCTTGACTGGAAAGTGGGCTCTGGCTTAATCTATATACCAACGTCTAGACGAGGAAGTAATTGGCTTTAGGTGACAATTATTTGCTTGTACAAGTATTGTCCTCATGTATTGATTCAAGAATCTATTGCAGCATTATGATAGATATTTTAGAAAGAAGATTCTATAAGAAAGAGTTACTGGCTATAAAAATTATCAACTCCACCTGAATTATTTGTTTAGAAATAGCGGAATGAGACTTTCCCATGATTGTTTTATGAACGAATTATTTTCTTTGTGCATTAGGCTGCAGCTAGACATCGCTGTTCTTATTTAATAAACATGCACGTGGATGAATTTTTGAAGACTGGAGGTATTCCTGAGTGGTTGAATGGTTTGGAATATGTGCCACAAAGACTGAAAAATCTTAATGAAATAAATAAGCTGCTAGCACATCGACCCTGGCTGATCACAAAAGAGCACATTCAGGTACTGAGGATTTCTTTGAAATATAGAGGACTTTGCTTAGGACTTAATTTTAAACACTTGCATATTAAAAACTTGAAAAATAAAAACTATTATATTAACATGTGTAGAAAAAAAATGTAGAAAGTCAGTGGGTTTAATATATATACAAACAAATAATTCTCCTGTTTAAGTAATCACTAATTAGCTTGTACAAGTACTTTGGTGAATGGCTATGAGAAAAGTTGGCTTCTTCTTTTAAGCAGTAGTTAGAACAAAGAAAATAACACTAACGTGATAGGAGCCTGCGTTCTAGTCTCTACTCTGTTACAAGTTTGTGCCCTTTAGTAAATTAACTTCTATGGGCCTCAGCTCCGCCCTCTGTGGAATGAGAGGGCTAAATTAATGAGTTCTAAACTCCTTTCTAGTTTCTAACATTTCATAATGTTAAGATTCCCCAAAAACGATTTTGCAAATAAAAAAGTGATTTGCCAGCTGGTGTGTGAATGCCAAATGCCTTTAGAAACTAGAGCTTAAATGAGAAATAGAGTTGTGATTGACTTAGAGTATTTGTATTTCAAAAGGAGCTTCCATCAAAGGCCTATAGGATGAGATCATTATATAATATGCTTAGCACTATGCTTGGCACATGGTAACTAATCAATAAATAGGAGCTATCGTCTAAATTATTATAAGTAGGATCCTTTGTTATTTAAAATCTCTGTTTCTAATGTACAGAAATGTCCTTGTCTTAATTACTTTGTGCCAGATCCTTTGGTGGGTAAGATGAAGACCCTAACCCTTGGATGTTCTTGGAGTCTAGGGGAGGAGATGCAGGGGGTAATGATAATAATCACAGCACAGTAGTGTATGAATGTGTGAATAAAGAGAATGGATCAGAAGGTTTGTCGAAAGAGGTGACATTTGAGGTTGGTCTTGATGAGTAAGTGGGAGTTTTCAAGTAGAGGAGAGCATTTACAGAAAGAATACAGCATGTAATGTTATATATTGGAAGAATAGCTAATAGCTTCAGGTTATTGAAGTGGAGGAATGTTTATATAAG